>JASDQU010586441.1:31212-45120 GCA_032191745.1 Picea mariana | reverse complement strand
TTGGATGAATTGGCAAAGCCATTGCCTTGAGGGTAGTAGGAGGTAGAGTGTACCAATTGAATGCCCATTGACTTACACATGTCAACCAATGCATCAACTTTAAAGGCTGCTGCATTATCTGTCACTAGCCTTTTTGGGCAGCCAAATCTGATCAGGATGTTTTCATAGAGAAACTTCACGACGACTTGATGAGTGGCATTTCTAGTGGGGATTGCCTCTATCCACTTTGTAAAATAGTCAGTGGCTACCAGGATCCACTTATGCTGACCACTAGGTGAAGGATTAATCTCGCCTATGAAATATAAGCCCCACTATTGAAAGGGACCATTCACTACAATAGGTCTTAGGGGTAGAGATTTGAGTTGTTGCTTCCCTGTGAATCTTTAGCACTTATCACAAGATTTCACAAATGTGCACACATATGAAAAAAGAAAAGGCCAATAGTACCCAACCCTTAGGATCTTATGAGATGTGGTCTTCCAGTAATGATGGCCTCCACAAATACTTGAATGGAACTAATGCATGACTTCAACTGACTCGTCTTTGTCCAAACATCTCAACAATAGACCAGAAGGATCTTTCCAATACAAACGATTATCATTAATGAAAAATTTAATTTCTCTGAGCTTAAGAGATCGGGCTTGAGTCATGCTAAGTTTAGGAGAAACCTCCAACTTCTACAAAAAATGAACAATACCTGAATACCACTCACATGAAGACAAATTCTCAGCCACCTTCTGGCTATCATGCTGCTCTTCTGCTGCTATCTCTGTCTGCAAACTTGCTGAACTTACCCCAATGAAATTTATGCCTAAAAGATCACAGTTCTCTTATGTCATGAGCTTGACAAGGCCTTGGCCGTTTACCAGCTTGGTGGGATTCACTTCTATGTCAAACTCAATCAGCTTTGCAATCCATTTGGATCTATTTCCATCAATATCAGGCTGGGTCAAGACATCCTTCATAGAGGCTGAAGGAACATAGGCAACACTATTTGCATGGAGGATATAAATTATGAAATCTTTTAATGATTTAATGAGAGCATAGGCTTGTTTTTATATAGGATTATACCTTAGTTCAACATCCCTGAGTGATTTGCTGAAGAAAGCCACCGGGTGATCAAGACTTTCATCATCTTTCTGTAACAAGACTGCTGCCACTGTGTCATAGGAAGAAAAAGAGAAAATATAGAAGTTCTTGGTGTAATCTATATTGATTAGAGTAGGAGATTCCATGATAGCCTACTTGATATCCTAGAATGAACTTCTTGCATTGTCTGTCCATTTGACCTCAGATCCCTTTTTCAGCATAGAGGTTATATGCTTCACTAACTCGGAAAAATTAGGAATAAACCTTCTGACAAAATTTATCTTACCGAGAAGGGATTGGATATCCTTCTTTGACCTTGGTATAGAAAACTTCTGAATTGCTTTAATCCAAGTTGGATCAATTTTCACTCCCTCTGCTGAAACAATGTGGCCTAGGAGCTTACCCTTCTTGAGAGCAAATTGAGACTTTTTTGGGTTCAACGAAATCCTGAACTGTCTGCATTTCAAAAATACTCTTTTCAGATGCTTCAAATGCTCTTCATGACTACTGGAATAAACTGTGATATCATCAATATAGATGAGGACAAACTTGTCCTTTTCTCCCACAAAGGCTATGTCCATGGCCCTCTGAAAGGTGGCCCTGACATTCATTAGCTCGAATGGAATCTTGGCGTACATGAAGGTACCGCAAGGAGTAGTAAAGGAATTTTTTTCTTGGTCATCAAGGTGTATAGAAACCTTGTTATAGCCTGAGAAGCCATCTAGGAAAGACATGACACTGGCTCCTGAAAATATTTGCAGCAAATGCTCCATCTTGGGTAGGGGATATTTGTCTTTCTTGGAGCATTTATTTAGGTTTCTAAAATCAACACATAACTTGATCTCACCATTTTTCTTCCTCACTATCACTAGGTTTGTAACCCATTTAGAGTATCTCAGTGGAATTATGATTTTGTCATCGAGGATATTTTTAATTTCTTTTTCGATTACAGGCAATAAGAGAGGATTGATAGGTCTCAACTTTTGTCTAAATGGGATGGTGTCTTTCTCCAGGGGAATCTTATGTTGAATGACATCAATATTATAGGTTTTCAGATCATTGTATTTCTAGGAAAATACATCAGCAAATTCCTTCATAAGGCTGCAATATTTTGACCTCTGATCAACAGTTAACTCAGTGGACAGATTTATGAATTTAGGATGACTCTGGCTTCCTATATTGTGCTCATGGAAAACATGATCCTTCTCCTTCTTATCAGGTTTGTAGGGGACGTCATTTTGGTCAAATAGCTTCTCAAGAGGCACCAAACCCCGAGGTTGCTGGGTAGCTGAACAATATCGTGTTGACCTATTTTTCTCTTCAACTTAGGCTTTTTGGATTCCTCTACATTTTTATTTTCCTGGTCAATATGCATATTAGAAAATTCATCTACGACCTGGAGAAATCTACTAATCTCGTCATCATCTTCAAAGAATTTCAAATACTTGACATTGTCAGGTAGGGATGGTCTGTATTTGACTTGGATTTCATAGTTCAATCTAGGAGGCATAGGAGGAATGAACATACTGGACGAGACAACAAGGGAATCAGCTAGGTGATTCATATCTCTGGGTATATAAGAAATATCAAAAATGGAAAAAGAGTCCCTGAGTTTCCATACCTCATCTTTGTAAGCTTTCAACCTGACATGTTTTGCTTGGAAAGTATTGTTCACTTGCTGTATGATGAGATTTAAATCTCTAAACACCTTTAGACCTTTGATTCCCATCTCCTTGGTAGCATTTAATCCCAGCAGCAAAGACTCATACTCTGTTATATTGTCAGTAGTATTGAAATAAAGTTTAAAAGACAAATGAATAGTCTCCTTTGAAGGAGAAATCAAAACTACACCTGCACCTGCTGAGTCTTTGGTACTAGCACCATCAAAGAACATGCTCCAGACGGGAGTACTCTCTCCATCAGACTACTGATAAGTAGGCTTTGTGGGATGCAAAGGAGCTGGCTAAGAATCATCTATTTGCAGAATGCATGCCCCAAAATCTATGTCCAATGCATAGATGGGATGGTTTACAGAATTCTTCTCATCACTAATGATGTAGGCAAGCTAATTTTCTCTGTAAAGTCTCTTTACCTCTCCTCCAAACATTGGTACTGTGGCATAAGAAAGATCCATCTACAAGGTACCACCTATCCTTTTTCTCAATGAATGTGACAAGAGGAGGCTGAACTTGGGTGGGATATCAGCCACTACAACATCCATTACCATGCTTCTCATTGGCAGCTTGCCAAGGTTTATGACAAGGTATTTTATGAGGCCGAGGCATGTGAATTTCCTAGAGTCAAAAGAGAAGAGATCATGGTAAGGTTTTTTTATGTCAAGCCCAATATCATCCATCACTGCTTTAGGCATAATATTGTGTGACGCTCCCGAGTCAAGCAGGCAGTTGTGGAGGATCTTGTCATGGATATTCAGGGATATGTAAAAGGGTGGACAAGAATCATCTTGGTTCTCAACCATAGGTCCTATAGTCACTGTGGGTTTATCATATTGAAGGTTTATGTAATCAATATCTATGGGAGTCTTTGGTTGAAGGGACTTCAGGATGGCAGACTTGAATATATCATTCTTCATAAGTTTGGTCAATGGCATAGGTATTTTTACCTTCTGAATTTCTGATTCGAAATTAAATGAATAAGATATTTTGTCAGAAGGTCTTACCTCATTAGAGGGATCTCTAAGGGACACTTGATCCTTATCTTGGGGATGCAATGACTTATGTTGTTGTCTTGTAGGAGTGGACATCTGTTTTGCAAGAGAAGCATGCTACTTGGAAACAACATCTTTCTTTTTCCGGGGGCAGTAGCTAATGGCTTTGAAGCAACAGTCTTGGATCTTAAATTATAACCTTGCTGATCATCTACCTGATAGAAATATTCTTCAATGCTTTCCTCATTAATATGCTCATTCATGAGGGCCTCCTCATAATATTTTTGTGTTAAGAAGGAGGAATCAATGTCATCCCCAAAGCAATTGATGTCATCTTATTCTTCATCTTCACCATGAGATAGCTCCTGCTCTTGTTCCAGCACAACATTTTGGAAAGGGGCCCTGATCCTTTGGTATTTAGCTACATTCTTATCTCTTTGAAGGATCTGTACCTACTGGTTGTTCCTTCTGTAAGGGAATGCATTAGGATTCCTAGGAGCATAGGCATTAGGCTCTCTACCTCTTGCTGGTTGCCAACCCTGAATTTTTAGTTTTGACATCTCCGAGGTCAAGCTATCCAAAATCTTGGCCATGTTTTCCATTTTGGTATTTGAAGAAGAAGGAGGATCAACAGATGACTTCTTTCTCTCAAACTTACCTTTAAGTTTCTGGGATGCCACGATGTTAGATTCAACCTCAAGAGAAACATCTTGCATTAAGGCGAGTGTGGCTGACCTTCTTTCTCTAAGGATCAAGAAGAATTATGGATAAAAGGCAAAAGAGTAAGTAATATTTGTTGATGTGTCAGTTGGCTTGATCTTTACAGGGATCTTGCCAAACATTTTATTGAATCTTTTGGTGAAGTCTGAAATAGATTCGCCATTTTCTCTTTTTAGATTTTCAAATTCAGTCATATAATACAAAAGGTCTCTTCTTTCTCCCCAATGTTTCAAAAACACTTCATCTAATTTCTCAATACCTGTCACCGAATTAGCTGGCAGTTCCTTGAACCACTTCCTAGCTTGACCATCCAAGCTCTGCAAAAATACTCTGGTCCAAAAATCTTCCTCAGAAATGTTAATGTTCTCAGCATAGGCATAGAAAGCCTCTATGTGCTCATTAGTAGTATAATATCCAAATCCAGTAAACTTGGGCATGTACTTCTGATAATCTCTTGTTAGCATGACTAAAAAAGGATTGGCAAAATAAGAGGAGCATACATATTTTCTAAGATCTATTCAATTTTTGTCAAAGGAGAAACCATGGCAATCTTAGGGGTTGATGCAGAGGAAGATATTTCTATAGATGATGATTGATATGGGACAGGTGGGACTATGGACAATGATGGTGGTTTTATTTTACTGAGGAATGAAGTGGAAGCACTGGTAGAATGACTACCCTGGAATGTGGTTTCTTCAAAATCTGAACAAGGTGGGAAATAAGAAGATCTATAAAACTGGCCAAGCAGCAAGGCCAAACTTTCTTCACCCTTAGAGAAAAGGTCTTGTAAGATATATTCAATAACGGGCAAACTGGTATGGGTATAGAAAAAACTTTTTCCAGGCTCATTTTGTGAAGAATTCAAGGAAGAGGAAGAGTCCTCTTCTTGAATATCTTCTACAACTTCTTTTCCTAAGTCAGATATAGTAATATGCTTAGAAATAGGATCTATAACATTAGAAGAAATTGAAGGCTCATCACCATTCAAGCTTTCTAACTCAATTACAATTTTCTGAGAACTAGAAGTTTCAGCAGAAGTGGATTTGACAAGAGGTTCTCTAGATACAAATGAAGAAGTGCTTCTTGAAGTACCTGGTCTAGATGCTCTTGCAGATATGGAAGTTTGTCTTTGCAGTTCTTTTCCAGTTCTGATGATTTTCTCAGGGTTTGAAACTGGTGTTGCCAATGTCCTTTATTGATTTTCTCTGGTATGAGCCCTTCTCGGAGCCACCTCGTTCCAATGGATTCTCCAGAGAGATGATTACAAACAAAATAGTGTCCACACTTTGTCTATCATCAAAGTTGGATCTATGTCGTTTCCCAAGGAAGCTGAGCTTCGATCTCCGTTCCCTAGCAACGATGCCAATTTGTTATCACTCCAGGAAAATCTCTTGGGTTGTATCTCGGAGATGCCTGGTAACTTAACTATTTTTGTAATTATTTACTCAATAGTGGGTGTGGGGTTGGATCAAGATAAATGTCTAAATCACTGGATTGTATATTCAAGATAGTCTAGTTATATTCAAACAGTACAAGGCCTTTAAGAGCTATTATCAGATAGGTTTGTAAATCATATGGATAAGAAACCAATCAATTAACTAGGACACACATAAACCATATATATGATGGGTCAACAAACTAGCAGTGGATGCTTATGATTCTTGTTTAATAATCAAAGGTAAGATGATAGTTACCATAGGACATTTAAACAGAGACAAAGAAATAATTTCAACTCATAGGCATAGAATACAAATGAAAAGAAAGTCTGACAAAAGCAATGAAAGAAGCTTGTAGGATGAATATATTAAAGAAAGTGTTTGTATCACAATAACATTAGATTTTAGAAATCAAAGTTGAACCTTTCATTCCTCTAGTATTTTTGGCTTTATAGCCTTTACAACAGTTTCCAGATCCTAGGATACTGGATCGAATTTTCCAAAAATAGAAAGTCAATAACTGGCCCAAGAAAATAGGCAAAGATCCTATAAAATAGGCCAATTCCTATTCTTGGGTGATCTTCATGTGCTCAGATTCTTCTACATGTGTAGTAATCCTTCCGAGGCTGATGGATTTTCATGAGATATGAGAGGAGTCGAAAATGACACCTGCTGACAATAAAACAGTTCTTTCCTTAAAAATAGCTAACCAATTTGACCTTTCTGCCTTATAGAACATCTCCAAAATCAAAACAAACTCTTGATAAGAATGTCTTTAATTATTATCTATCGATTGGAACTATTCCTGAGGCTTTTGGACAACGAAAACCTGGATCTGTGAAAAAATACTAACTTTCTTCCCTGTCAGTGCTTTCGCTAGTTAGAATAGACAAAATCTGAACCAATTAGCTACCGAAAGCTCTGCGTTCAATGGCTAATGAACAATCGAAATGTTAGCCTAAGCCACCAAAAGTTTTGCCTTAGCTCCAAAACACCTTAGGGATGATCTTCTGAGGCTTTTGCACCTTGCTCAACTTCTAGAATGACTGTAGGATTATTGGCTTCATGTGGTTCATTGTATTGAACTGCTACCTCTGCTAGGGTTTCAAGAGTAGCATGTGTTTGAGACTGGTGTTTTGAAGACATAGCTTGCGACTTTAAAACCCTGACCTTTTTCTTCAAGTCCCTAGATACTCTCCATAAGTTGTTGTAATCTTTCACAATCTTCTCCTTCTTTTTCTTTTCCTTTATGCTTTCGTGTGCTAATGTTTCTAAGGCTGAGTTACTTTCTACAAAATTCTTAGACAAGGTTTCATATCTAGTTTTAATTACCCTTTCTAGCACTTCTTGTTGAGCTAACTTCTTTTTAAGTTTTCTAATTTTCTTTGATTTACTTTGCTTCACTTTTTTGCCAGATGAGGCATCTGCAACTTGTAGTTCTTGTAATTCTTTGGGTGTAGGTGATGTGATATCTTCATACCTTGTTGTGAATACATCTACATATATTGCATCTTCATGTCCTATTTCAATCTGATGCTCTTTATGCTTTGTTTCAACTTGGTGCTCTTCATCCTCCGAGTCTGTGTAGGGAAGATTAAGAATTCTCTTGTTCACTGGGGGTTCTTCGGCCTTCTCTGTCTCACTGCTGAAGTTTAGTTTCTTCTTGGTTTTATTAGGCTTATAAGAAGGAGAGGGATAATTAATTGTAACTAGAGAGATATCTCTCATCCTCCTCTTTCCACTTCTGGGAGTAAAAGACTTCTTGGAAGACAGACTCTTCTTACCCTCTAGCTGTACATTAGTCTGAAAATCATTCCAGAACAAGAAGTAATTCCATTCTTTGCTTCTTCTCTACAACAACTCATAAACCAAGAGTTTAATCAAACCATGGTGGGATAACCTTCCTGCAACCTTATTGGGCTTAGCCTTGACCTGATGAGCCATATTAGATAAGCCTCTGTGGAGATAATAAGGCAGATTAAGTGGGTTTCTACCAGTGAAATGGTTCATGAGTTTGAAATGGTAAATCATCACCTTGTTATATCTACCGTCACAACTTATATAAACAAGAATGGCTTTTAAGAACTGTTGCCATTTCTCTTCAAGGAAAGAGATAGGAATGTCTTTCTTCCATACGAAACACTTCTGTTCTGGTTTCAAGTAGGACCTAAATTCAACATTCTTTGTGATAGTGGTTTTGAACCAATTTTCTCCAGTCTTGGGTAGCTCTGTCACCTCAGCTATGAGGGATTCATCCACCTAGAATTCATCTTGACCAATGATTGCTTTTCTTCCATCGAAAGTCAGGGAAAAAGCTTCTGCCACCTGCTGGTGAGAGCTTTGTAATTTTTTACAAAAATTGTAGCAACCTGCGTCCCTGAAAAGTTGGCATACCTCCGGGTGCAATTCCAAGTAACTAATATCATCTAGCTCCTTCCTCAGAGTTGATCCTCCTTTCTTCATCTGTCGTAATGTTCCTATACACCTGCAATTGGAAAATCAGGTTTTGGGGGAAAATTAAACAACGTAGACTTAGGAAGATTTGGCTCGGCTGTGACAGGGACGAGAAGTATGAGGCATGCATTAGAACATGGCACTGATTACAAGGGATGAAAAAGTGCAGCTTAAAATTTGAAACAATCATGGTTGGTGACTGTAATGATGGGAAGTATGTAACCATGTGATTTGATGAAACAAAAATTTAAAAATATTCGATATATCATGTAGAGATCAACTCCAAGTGTCTAAATGTATTTCCTCCTGTCTTTTCGGTGGCTAATTGCAATCATAAAACCTCAATCCCGATGGTTTAGGTGTGTGAAAGGACGTGCTGACTCCTCCCACGCTCCTGCGATTTCGGTGGCTAAAATAGCCCTGAATTTCTTTGTTTAAGCTGTTGAAAGCTAAGGCTTTTGGTAGCTAAGAAGCCCTTTTGAAGAAGCGCCTAAGCCACCGAAACCTGAGATTTGACTTTTTGAAATGAAAACGAAACCAAATGTTTTTTTTAACTTTATTACATGCATAAAGCTCTAAAAAATGAGCTTTAAAAATTTAGAAATGTATTTATTGAATGACATCCTATCACCTAAAATAAAACAACTTGATTAATTTATCTGAGGAGATAACATGATGTATGATTCACAGATGGTTATATCTTCCATGTGAATCACTTGCATGCTTCTACTTAGTGTTGTAGTAAATTCCCCCCTGTGGACAGGTGAAACCCCCCTTGGATCAAGATCCCTCTTGATCCAAGATAGAAGAAAACAAATGGTGAACTACTTTCCTCTTACACCTATTTCGACAATTAGAAATAGAAGGAAAAGATGGATGAATTACCTTTTTATGTTGATTTTCCTCGTTTCTCCATCCTTTGAACTTGATTTCCAAGCTCCTAGGCGTAAGAAAATACCTACAAATAATGAAGAAAAACCTCATTCTTCCATACTATATTGTTAAGTGAAAATAGATCTATCTATGATGAATTTAACAACAATAGACATGCATATAATTGACCGCATAGACATGAGAGGAATAGGACAAGTTATATATGAATGGAAATACAACAAAATGTAAGAACTTATAATCTGAAGTTTGATGTTGCAACAACTCCTCCAAGCTCTTCATTCTAGCCCCTTCGATCTCACACTGTCAAAAGTATGATACTCTGAAATTCTCCTCCCTTTCACTCAAGTATGGCCTTCATTATATAGGCTTTGAGGTATCACAACCATAAGATAGTTTTTAGGAGAGGATGTGGTCAAAAGAGGATTTGTCTCAACTAATAACATTGACCTTGCCTTGAATAGGAGATATCTATAACCAATCCCTTAACCAATTGCAAACTCTTGGAAACAACCTCACAAATAAAGGAAAAATGGTTGCAACAACTTCATATCCTCCCCATAACTGCACATAGGGTGACTATCACTCCCTAGGACACTTTGGGAGAGCAATAATCACTCCTTGTATATGGGCAGGGGGGCGATGAAACTCATTTAAGGCCAAAATATCAAGGAAAAAGGTATCATTTTGACTTCTAACTGATAGCTTTTCCTTTCAACTTGTCTAGGGAGTGTGACATACTTTTTCTCATGGTGACAAAGTTGTGACACTTGGAAAAGTGCAACACTTAGGTGTTTAACATATGCAACACTTAAGTGTCACATGTGGTGGTGCAACACTTAGGTATGTAACAAATTCCCCCTAAAGTGTGAAGTCAAAAGGGAAGTTGATGGCCGAAACACTTTACAAAATAATGTATGAGAGGGTGATGGAATATGAGAGATAGGCAAAATATGCAAAAAGAACATAAATCAATATGTATATATCATCCCTGAGGTAGGCATACCCATGCTCGGAACATAATGGATCAAAACATGGTCACCGACCAATACACTATGGATCCATGAAAGCACTGACTAAGGATATGGAAACCAAAGATACAATGTGGATCCACATCTCCATGACTCAATCAGGTCATAGCCATGAGAGAATACACAATGGAGCTATGCTATGAAAAAACATAGCCACATACCGATACAAAGTGGATCTATGTGACAACATATAGTATGATTGACAACATGATGACCATGCTAGAATATTATAAGTACTCAAATAGTCACCATCACAGCCTGTGTGTCTGAGGAGATCCCAGGGTCTTCGTCCCAATCCCGAAATAGTAAGATTCTATCTATGTGAATAGATGTGTTTATGTCGAACATGGTAGAAATCACTTGATTACCGGTCATTGATGTATACCATTAACAAGTGTGAGGGGAATCACCAATGATGACAATGACTCCCAAGGTACCTCAGTACATTCCAATGAATGTGAATAAATGAGCTAAAGTCAAACATTCATGGAACCATTTGATCAAAGGTCAAGGATGTAAACCTACTGTTGAAAGCAAGGAGGCCTGTCATTGAGGCATGCAGGTCCCAAGGTACTAACTGGTTTCTAAGTCTAATTCCTCGATAATGTGTTGAAGTCAATAGGAATAGACTCGTCAAAGTAGGGCCATGATGTTTCCCCCATCATTGACATGAAACTAACACGGGAAAGTGATGTAAGATAATGGATTAAATAAGCACATATTAACACGAGGATGAACATTCGTAATATTGCAGAATGATTGATTTGGGTTAAAACTTCCCTTGAACAATGTGATGCATGACAAAAGACTTAGCAACATTGAATTGATTGATAGAAAGACCAAAACATAGTTCTATGATGAATAGGGCACTCTTAGAGTGAGCCGAAGGAGTAGGATGACTCATGGGATTGGTATGAATCAAAGACAAGAGGATTAACCAATTGTAAGAAAATATGCAAATAAGTGCCATGTTCAAGGGTGACAACAAATGGCTTCCATAATGCTTTCCAAAACTTGACCCACTTCTCTCAAATTCTCCCTCCCCCCACCATGAACGGTGAGTACCTCTTTGTTTTTTAAGTTGATTGAGGAGGATAACAAATTCTTAGTATAGCTCATCTTCGATGATTCCATCATCACATGTTTAACAAACATGAAGAAGGAGGGGTTTTCTCCCATATGGGTCCTTCAATGTATAGTTTTAAGAGCCTAAAGAAGGTAAACTCGATGGTATTTTCACATTTAGAGAGTCTAAAAAATCTTAAAGAAGACTCCAAGGGTGTTCTTTTTCATAAATTTAGTCCCCCAATCCTGGAAAAGTGTAAAACAATACAAGGGAGAAATCTTTTGGTCAAGTTTGACTAGTGTTCTTTTTTTGTAGTTAGTCTTACGAGGCCGAAAAAGGGATAAAATACCACTTGAAAGATGAATCTTTTTGGTTTAACGAGCTCGAAGAATGACAAAGTATGCTCTCAATCTGCTTCATTTTTTAATGAGCTTGAAACAAAGAATGAAATCGTTGTTGAGGTTGGTGTCATTTTTTAACGAGCTTGAAACCAAAAATGAACTATGCTTGGAATAATACCCATTGACTGTGTTTTTCCCAATGTGATATTCATAGGTTGTTACTTGGAGTGATAAATGTTGGCAGGTTTTTTCCCAACATGATTCTTAGAGGTTGGTACGTTTCCCCCAACATGATCAGCAGAAGCTAGTGGCTTAACTCCAGCATGATGTTTAATTCTAGCATGATGTCCAAAGGTTGGAGACATGCCCCCCAAGCTATGTTTCATATACCAACTCTTATTGTGTACTTGATTATACTCCTGGATACTAATAAGAATAGGTTCACCATATATGGCAGAAGAAATATGATCCACTAACTCAGGCGGAGGAAATGAAGGTTCAAGTTCAAGAACTAGTGGAAGACTTGACCTTGCTAGAATAAGTGGCATGGGGACACCTAGTGATTTAATTTCATAAGGGCTAGGTACTACCCAAGGATCAAATGATTCAAGGGATTGTTGCACCATAACAAAAAGCATGTTTACCATGGAAAACTGATGTGGGGGATCAAGGGCAGGCAAGGGAAAAAATCCCATGAGTGAGGAATCCTTGAATAGACTTAACCCCACACTCTCATACTCAAGATTAGAATGTTTGAGGAAAGGGATATTATTAGTTGAGTGGTTATAGATATATAGTGTGCAATAATTGAGTTGGTAAACGGTCACAATTTTCCCTTGGTGAGGAAATTGCAAGAGGTGAAACACCAAAGATGCAAAAAAATAATCGCATAAAACCAACTACGACCAAGAAATAAGTTACAATCCAGGGGTGCATCGACCACTTCTACATCAAGAGAAACAATTTTTCCCTTCAATTCCATAGCTAAGGATTGCAAGAGTCCATAAGGTTGGAAGCCACGTCCACCAAATGCTTTAAGGGTAGTGGGATACTAGTTTAGTTTAGGAGAACCAATGTCCCTCCAACAGGATAAATACATGACACAAGTTGAGGCTTCTTCGTACAAAATAGTACGATGGATATTCTTCCCACGAATGGTGGTGTGAATTTGGAACATCAATTGGTGGGAGAGCCTCGGTTTGAAATACTCCAGGTTAAAAATAATCATATTTGATGCCTCTTGATCCACAACTCAAATGGCTGACAACATAGTTCTATGTTGTCTTGGACAATTATTTAGAACTTTGAGCATCAACATAGCGCAAGATGCCCATGCCAAATCTTCAAAAATGTTGTATTTTTTAGCACCGCGGGAACTTGGATTAACAATTGATTTTTGAATTGTTCCCTTAAGTGGGCACAACACTGAGTTAGAAATAGGATTCTCTATTTGAAGAGAGCCTGAAGTGGAAGTGAATGGTTTGTCAGTAGTACCTCCATTGACATTGTTTCATGGAGCAGTGTCATAGGCCTTGTCCCTGGTTTTTAGACTAATCGTATTATCACACATAAAGAATCGAGTGCTTGTGGAAGCATGTCCATGGTAGGGATGACCTACATTGGCCCCTTGTGGAGGGGTAGGATTTTGTGCAACCATTTGTTTTTGTTGAAGTGGGAAAGGGTCATTTAACATTGTGGGTTGGGAGGTTCCCTTAGAAAATTTGGTGACTTCCTCACGATGAGGATAGTGTTTCATGTGATGGTCATCCACACAAATCAAGAAAGGAAAATTCACCTTCCTTTTTGGTTGGGTTTTAGTAGTTGTTTGAGGTTTTGTACTCTCTTGTTTGTTAGAAGACTATTTGGATTTACCCTTATTTTTCTTCTTGCCTACAGGTTGTTGAGATGAAGTAGATTGGACTGCATTTACTGTTAGAAAAACAGGATCACAAAGAAATAAAACATAGAATATACACAATACAATAGAGACACAAATATACGTGGTTCACCCAGTGTGGGCTATGTCCACCAGAGAAATTTTTAGGTCCTTCCTTTTATTATCCAGCAAAATAAAGGGATACAACCTATAGCACACCCGTTGTAACTTCCTCTTCTTTCTCTCACAGTCTCCTCTCTCTGAATACAATATTCACAATGATACATAGCCACAATACAATTCTCTCATAAAAGAGGGTTTCCTTCTATAGAAAAA
>JASDQU010586441.1:6907-19705 GCA_032191745.1 Picea mariana | reverse complement strand
TCTAATCATGAGGAGCTATGTGACGTTCCACATACCACCGAAAACAGCATGACAAGCACTATCCACATAGGATATTTTCCCTAAAAAATTCATTGTCCTTCAACTCATTATTCTAGAATTAAGCATGGGTTCTCTTACTCCACAAAGCGTCTTCCTGTGAGGGATTTCACCATAAGGGGACCACTTTGGAGTTCATCCAGATTTACTTATCAACTGTGATGAGACAATAATGAGTCATATTTACATCAAACAATCTTGGGTCCATTACCCAAACCTTTGTGTTGCAGGGATTTCTTCAAGGGTTGACATCAATGACAACCAACCTTAATCAACAGATGTAATGCCTTCAATAAAAAGGCTCGAGAAGGCTTCTGTTTTTTTCTTCTAAGTATATAGGAGTCTTTCTCATATTTTTGTGGAGGTCAATGGTTGAGCTAGGCTCCTGATTGTAATGTTTTGATATAGCTCTGGTTCTTTGTTATGTAATAATATTTGAGACTTCTTGTTTAATCTAAGTCAACTTCTTTATCCACTCTTTTTCATCTGAAAATGAGAGTTTCATGATTGAATTATTCACATGAATTGTTGTGACTGTGTTGCAATGGACGTTTGATTGCAGTGTTGTTGTAGCATTCTCTCAGCTTCCTGAAGTTTTAGGTCCAAGAGGATCTTGTTCTTGAAGCTTTTCTTCCTTAGGTTGCTGGAAGACCTAATGTCCATAACAAACCTCTACATCTACTCACTTGTTCTTCCCCTACTCACCCTTTATTACAACTTACTGACTGAAGTTAAATCAAGACTCACTTGCTCATGCATTACCTGGTTCATATTTCTGAGTTAAATCAATATTTTCTTGAGTCTATGCCCATTCGACCTCCTTTAATTTTATTTACTGTGACATAAAAACTGATGGGTCTGGGCTTACCTCTGCCGCAATCGAAAGGTGATTTCTGGTGCTAACATTTCTGGCGTCGTTGTCAAGGACGAATTGAATATTTTCCCTGGGATTGAATGATAATGAGATTCTGATTCTAAAGGTGCATCAGATATCATAATCACTGAGATTGCACTTGCACCTAGTGACTCCATTGTGGCAACTCCATTATTCCGACTCCACTAGTCAGCTAGCTCCGAAAGGTAGACACACATGGTCTCGTCCACAAATTCCTCTAGCCACGCCTAAAGTTGATCCAGAGAAAATTATTAGAAGAGGAAAGACCCATAAATAAGGTGCTTCAGCTGCCGAACCAGGTGATTCTAGTAATTGTCATCATCCTCTCTCTGAAACTCCATTAGCTGCTTTGCATACTCCTATTATATCATCTGTTGGATTTTCTAGAGCCTTAAATTTTGGGATTTTTCCTGTTGTTTTCTCCTCTCCTGGACTCGGTTTGGAAGAAGAAATTTTTGACACTCCCATCTCCCCCAAGGTTGTTCCTTGGCTCAGGACTAGGACCTTAGGATATTTTCCCACTCTAGGTTTTACTATTCCTTCCCCTATTAGAGTTGTTGTAGGGGAATCCTTTGTTTCTCCCAGTGCTGCAGCCTTTGTCTCAAACGCTCAGTTGTTTCCTCCTTCTCCCATAACTACAGTCCCAACATCCCATGTCCAAACTCCATCCCCTCTTGGTTCTCTTCCTATTCCCACTCCAATGGCAGGAGCTAACCCCCCCTAGAAATAGAATGGATGGTATAATAGTTTACAGATACACCCCTCTCATTATACCTCAGTCTCTTAATCCTCTACCAGTGGGTGGATACCTTAAGAAACTGCTTAAGTTCACAGGGGATGGAGATATGACTTCAGAGGAGCACCTTGCATATTTCTATAGTTATGTTGATAACTATGCCATCATAGATGAATATGTGTGGATGAGGATTGTTTTCCACGGTCTTGATGGAGAGGCTAGGAAATGGTTCAGGGCCCTCGCTCCTAGATCCATTGGTGGAATTGAATCCTTAGATGATGCATTCTTGAGGCATTAGGGAAACAAGAAATATTTCCTCTACTACATTACAGAGTTTGGATTGTTGAAGAAGAAGGAAGGGGAATCTGTTTCAGATTTTTCAAAGACGTTCAATAAAATGTATAATAAGATCCCTACTGAGATTAAACCCACTGAAGCCTCTGCTACACTTACTTATTCTAATGGATTTGACCCTGATTTCTACCTCCTATTAAGAGAAAGAAGATCTTCTTCCTTGGCTCATATGCAAGATGCATCCTTGGAAGTGGAATCCAACATTTTGGCAGTGAACAAACTCAGGGGTAAGGCTGATAGAAACAGAGGAAAGGGGAGGTTTGAATTTTCAACCTCTGGATCCTCCACTACTCCCCCTCAAATGGATGAAGTAAACAAGTTACTAAAATCACTTTCATCTAGAATGGATAAATTGGATTTGGAAGGGAAGCAGACATACATAAATCCTAAAAATGTTGATAACAGAGGCAAATTCAGGAGGCCTAATAACAATGCTCCTTAGATTTTCCAAAGGGAACAAAGGAACAGATATAGAGATGATCAGAAAATCCATACCCCTCTCCAAAAAAACCTTGTTGCAGATAATGATGGAGATAAGGAAGACCTTGATACACTATCTTGGAGACACATCCTCTTTCCCTCACTTGACTCAATAAGCATACGAGGAGTCTCTCATGGACAAACAATTAAACGAGATGAGCAAGGGGGACAAGGCCAACAGAAACCCGAACAGATACAACCTCAGGTCCAAAAAGAAAGAAGGAAAGATTGATGTTCCTGATCGACCTACCATAGCAAAAAATCCTACTAAAGATGTAGCAGATGGAAACAAAGGTAAGAAAGTTCAAACCCCATCTCCAGTGGTTAAAACTCTGGTCCCGAAAGTGAAAGAAATTCCAAAGCCCACACACTCTTTTATTTTCGAGTATGAAATTTAGAAAATTATAATCCTTGTACCCCTTTCATAGCTGGTCAAGCATGAATATTTTAAAAGAAGCCTATCTAAATTATTGTTGCTTGAACCCTCAAATCATCCCACAGACTCACTCAATTTGCAAGATGAAAATCCAACAGTCATCTTAGGTTTGATGGTAGAAGATAGAGATGATTCATCCCCTCCCTTCTACACATCCCTAAACATACATGATAAGGTGTTGCATAATTGTTTGATGGATTCAGGGGCGTCTTATAATCTCATGCCCAAAACTTTCATGGAGGAACTAGGACTAGAAATCACAAAAACATACCATGACTTGTATTCATTTGACTCTAGGAAAGTGCAATTTCTTGGGGTCATCAAAGACCTGGTTGTGACCTTGTTTTAGCTTCCCATGAAAAGTGTGGTCATGGATATTGTGGTAGCTAATGTTCCCCCCAAGTTTGGCATGCTGTTGTAAATATATTGGATAAAAAGACTTGGGGGAACCTTGGAAATGGACCTCACATATGCCAATATTCCTGTGTTTGGAGGGGATCATTGAATACTTTACAGGGAAGCTCAATTGGATTATATTATTAGAGATGAAACAAACCCCAACAACCATCCTATATTTTCACTTGAAATTGATTTGGGGTCTAGTTTGTTATAGCTCACTGATGCTCCCGAACCTCCTCTAAAACTGAGAAAACAATCCACTGCTTTTCCTGAAGTTCCCTCTTCCATCAACCTTGTTTGGAAAATGTTCTTTGGTGGAGCTTCATCCAGGGTGAGTGTTGGTGCTAGAGTAGTTCTTATTTCACTGGCTCAAGAGACCATACCTCTGTCCTACAAATTATAATTTGAAACCACCAATAACGTGGCAGAGTACGAAGCTCTTGTTTTGGGATTGAGGGCTGCAAAAGATATGGGGATTAAAGAAATATGTGTGTTTGGAGATGCTGATTTGGTTATCAATCAAATCAGAAATATTTACCAAGCCAAGCATCCTAGAATCAAATCTTATAGGAATGAAGTGTGGGACCTAATTGACAGTTTCTTCCTATCTTTCAACATTTCATTTATTCCGAGAAAGGAGAACACAGTGGTTGATTCCATGGTTGTTTCAACAAGAAATTTCAGAATCCCTCTGCCACCTAGAATCAGGTATGATGTAGAGGTAAAATATAGACCCTCTATACCTGACAGTGTCAAACATTTGAAGGTATTCAAGGATGATCTTGAAATCAAGAAGTTCCTGGAAAATGTTGATGAATTTTCTACATTACACATAGATCAAGACCATGATTATGAAAATGATCTCCATGCTGATGTACTTTTAAAGAAAATTGTTAATCATCACATTGTACAGTTACCAAGAAATCACATTCCAAAGGGACTAGTTCCTTTGGAAAGTATTTTTGACAGTAATGATGTGGCAGTGAAAGCTAGAAGGCCGCTTGATGATGCTAACATATCTGAATGCAACATTGGTACAGAGGAAAATCCTAAGTTTGTCAAGTTCTCAAGAAGCATGTCAAAGGAGAAGAAGGCCAAATATGTTGAGCTATTGAAAAGGTTTGTTGATGTGTTCACATGGACATATGAAGATATCAGGACTTATGACATAGGTGTCATCGAGCATAAAATCCAACTAAAGGAGGAAACTAAGCCATATAGATAGAAATTGAGGCCGATAAATCCTATCTTGTTGCCAATCACGGAGAAAGAGGTGAAGAAGTTGCTGGATGCCCAGATCATCATGCCTTTGAGGTATTCAGAGTGGGTGGCCAATTTGGTCCCAGTGAGAAAGAAAAGTGGGGAAATCAATCTTTTTGTCGATTTCAGAAACCTAAATAGAAGCTCAAAGAAGGAAAATTACCCCTTACAGAAGATGGAACACATGTTATAGAGGGTGACTGGTGCATCAAGGATATCCATGATTGATGGTTTTTCTAGATATAATCAAATCTTTGTCCTACCCGAAGACAGAGAAAAAAATGCCTTCACCACTCCTTGGGGTACATTCATGTATGCCAAGATGCCCTTTGGATTGATGAATGCAGGGGAAACCTTTCAGTGAGCCATGGACATCATCTTCATTGGAGAAAGGGATAAATTTGTGGTCATTTATTTAGATGAAATTACAGTTTTCTCCAAGTCTGATAAAGAACATTGTGAAAATTTGAAAAGGGTCTTTTTAAAATGCAGGAAATTTGGCCTTTCCTTAAAT
Organism: Picea mariana; assembly: GCA_032191745.1. Lineage (NCBI taxonomy): Eukaryota > Viridiplantae > Streptophyta > Pinopsida > Pinales > Pinaceae > Picea > Picea mariana. Next base: position 14,574 of record JASDQU010586441.1, on the reverse strand, counting down.
CCCAAGAATTCATTGTTTTCCATGAAAGAGGGGAAATTACCGGGGCACATAGTATCAGCTGAGGGATTCAGGATTGATCATAGTAAGGTAAAATCTATTCAAATCTTGTCACTTCCCAGATCCAAGAAGGAATTTCAATCCTTCCTGGGCAAAATTAATTTTCTGAGAAGGTTTGTTTCAAATTTTGTTGAACTGGTAAAGCATATTACAACCATGCTCAGGAAGGGGAATGAAGTGAAATGGAATGATGAGTCCAGAAATTATTTTGACCATATCGAGAAAGCACTGACTGAGGCACCTGTTCTTATCAGTCCTAATTACTCCAAAGATTTTCTGATTTTTTCTTTTGCTTCTTTTGATACAGTGGCAACTTTTTTATTGCAGAAAAATGTTCAATGGATGGAGCAACCTATTTCCTTTTTCAGCAGAGCACTAAGGGACGTTGAGATAAAATATGACATCATGGAGAAGCAGGCATATGCCTTGGTGAGAGCTCTCAAATATTTTATAGTTTATGTTCTTAATTCAAAGATCATTGCATATGTTCCTTCAGCTTCTGTGAAGGACATTCTCATTCATCCTGACATAGATGGAAAAAGGAGCAAGTGGATTTCCAAAATCCTTGAGTTTGATCTAAAAATAAAGCCTACCAAACTAGTTAAAGTCCAAGGTTTAGACAAATTACTGGCTGAGTCTAATTACAAGGCTTTGGAGGTCAATTTCATCAAAAGATGCTCAGAAAATCAGCAAGTTGAATTGTCTCATTCAGGTCCACAAGTCAACCCTCCATTAGCAAGATGCATCTGGTACAATGACATCATATTTTTTCTGAAAGAGTTAATACCTCTTGATGGAAAGGGGGAAAGTAAGGCTAGAGCCTTAAAGCTCAAAGCAATTAGATATTGCCTTATTGACCAGGTCTTGTATTGGAAAGACCCTCTAGGAGTACTCCTGAGATGTTTAGACCCACAAGAGGCCCAAAACATTATGTTGATTGTCATGACAGTCTATGTGGAGGACATCACTCCTAGAGAGATACAACCTACAAAATTCTTAGGGATGGGTACTTTTGGCTTACTCTATTCAATGATGTCTGTGCAAAAATTAGGGCTTGTGTTAAATGCCAAAAATTTGTTGGAAAGCAACAACTCAAGTCTTGCTATTAAAGCCCATGGTAGCTTCAGGACCCTTTCAATAGTGGGGCCTGGAATTTATTGGGGAAATTAATCTTGCTTCAAGTGGTCAACACAGATGGATATTAACTGCAACAGATTATTTCACCAAGTGGATAGAAGTTATCCCCACAAGGAGTGCTTCTCACAGGGTAATCATTAGTTTTCTTGAAGACATTATAGCAAGATTTGGTTGTTCGAACATAATCATCACTGACAATGCTACATCTTTCAAGGCTGAACCTTTGATCAAGTTCTGTGAACAGTTTGGAATTTCACTAATTCACTCAACTCCTTACTATCCCCAAGGGAATGGACTGGTCAAATCTTCAAACAAAAGCCTTATAAAAATTATTAAAAGATTGTTGGAGGACAACAAGAAAGAATGGGATTCAAAGCTTAAGTTTTCTCTGTGGGATGAAAGGGTGACGACTAAGAGTTCTCTTTGTGTCTCCCCCTTTCAGCTTGTGTATGGAGTTGAGGACACCTTTCCTTCTCAGTTGGCCTTGCCGGTGGAAAAATTCTTCCAAGACTACCAAGGTGAGCCCGGGGACATGATCATAAGGACTCTGCAGCTGGTAAAAATGTAGAAAACTAGAGAGAAGGTGCTAGATAGAGCACATGAACATCAGCAGAGGATTAAGCAGGCTTTTGACAGGAAATTGGGGAAAGAGGATTTCCAACTGGGAGATCTAGTACTCAAGTAGGATGCACCTAAGCAGGAAAGGGGAAAGCATGGTAAATTTGAATCCCTATGGATCAGACCCTTCAAAGTCTCTGAGAAATTTCCAAATAACACTTACAGGTTGCAGAATTTGGACGGTGAGAAAGTTTTTGGTGTCCTTGTAAATGGGCATTTTCTAAAGAAGTTCATTACTTGAGCCATGAGTGGCTCCCACGTCTTTGTAAATATTATTTTTCTTTTGTTTTCAGTTTTATACATGACTCCAACCCAACAGTAAGGAACTGAAGATGCAGAAGAGTTATTAGAGCCTCGCAGGGAGGACTCTATCCCCCATGGAGCCTAATGTTAACACACCTTGTTGATTGGGGTGTTTTCCCTAGGAAATGGAATTTTGGAAAACGAAATGAAAGAAAGTGGGAAAACAACCCACAAAATGGTTTCTATCCTAAGTCGGATGAATGGCGTGACCTTTTGGCGCAATGTGGTAAGAAATGTGTGGATATTAGCGGATGATCTTGGCGCACTCATATCTATGGTTCAAGATCCATATTAGAGCCCCCCTGACATTCTACCTTTAACCGGGGGGGGCGAGTTGGTGGTTTTTAAGCGCCAGCCCCCGACTATCATGGCGCTTCCTCGTTAACTCAGACACCCCCCCACTCAATACCTCTTACTGCTACCCCCCCTTTGAGTAGACCTCTTACTGCTCTCCCTTGCCACTACCCGCTCCTTCTGCCACCTGTTTTCCACTATCACTCTCGTATGCATGCCCCTTCCCCCTATCTTGTTTCTCCCTATTATCTCCCTACACCTTTTCCCCACTGCCTCTTCATGTCATTTTCTCCAATGTTTTTATGTTCCCCTCCTGACCACTCACATCCTCTCCCTTCGCCACATCACCTCAGCTCCTGATTATTGGCACCCATGTGTCTCCAAGTCACCACTTTGTCGCCACACCTTCTCACCTAGTCACCATCCTTTCATCGCTTCATGTTGATTTCTCCAACCATCGTGTTAGCCTCCATGTCCGCCTGCCAAGCCTCCTATGAAAGCATCCAACTTAGATCCATATGAAAGAATGCAGAGGCTGCCAAGCTCTACAGGTGCAGAGTTGACTTGGGCCTTCCCGATCCCAAGAAAGTAAGTTATTGAAGTGGGTGGTGGCGGTTGAACTTCGTTTCCACCATAAATAGAAAGGTTGAGGAAGGACTTTCAAGAAGTCAGATTCTATGCAGGTCCATTCTGAAGCACGATTGTGTCTGACCAAAACTCACGTCTGATAGGAGATTACATGCATAGTCTGCCAGGAAGCATGCAGACATAATGCCTTCAATGCAAAGGCTCGAGCATGCTTCTGTTATTTTGTTCTGAGTATATAGGAGTCTTTCTCATATTTTTGTGGAGGTCGATGGTTGAGATAGGCTCTCGATTGTAATGTTTTGATACAGCTCTGGTTCTTTGTTATGTAATAATATCTGAGACTTCTTGATTAATCTAAGTCAACTTCTTTATCCACTCATTTGCATCTGATACTGAGAGTTTCAAGATTGAAGGATTCACATGAATTGTTGTGACTGTGTTGCAATGGAGGTTTGATTGCAGTGTTGTTGTAGCGTTCTCCCATCTTCACAAAGTTTTGGGTCCAAGAGGATCTTGTTCTTGAATATTTTATTTCTTAGGCTGCTGGAAGACCTGATGTCCATAGTAGACCTCTACATCTCCTCAATTTTTCTTCCCCTACTCACCCTTTATTACAACTTACAGACTGAAGTTAAATCAATACCTCACTTCCTCATGCATTACCTAGTTCAGATTTCTGAGTTAAAGCGATATTTTCTTGAGTCTGTGCCCATTTGACCTCCTTTAATTTTATTTACTGTGACATAAAAACTGATGGGTACTGGGATTACCTCTGCCAAAATCCATAGGTGGCTTCTGGTGCTAGCAAACATTATTACTGATTCACCCACCCTCTTAGTAATCCAGTCATTATTATCAAAGCAGGTTCCTTCAGAAATTAGTTTAACCATTGAAAAGTAGATCGTGGAGAGAAACAGTATGTATATAAATGTAATACCATAGTTTGATGGACAACACTATGCATTCTAGAGAAGAAGGATGAAAACATATGTAAATTCACATGGATTTGAGGTTTGGCAATCAGTTGTAGATGGATACAAAGAACCAATAGTTCTGCCAACAAATGACAATGGAAGGAAATTCAGTCTAAATAATTCAAAAGCCACAAATTCACCTATGAATGGTCTTTGTGATTCAGTATATGTAAAAGTTATGCATTCCATCTCCACTAAATATATTTGGGACAAACTTCAGAATATTTATGAAGGAGATGCAAAAGTCAAGTCAACAAAGCTTTAAACTTTCATAGGACAATTTGAACAACTAAATATGAAGGAAGATGAGAATATTGTAGCTTACTTCTTACAAGTTGATGAAACGGTGAATGCAATCATAGGATTGGGAGAAGAAGTTGATGAATCTATAATTGTTCAAAAGGTACTCAGATCTCTTCTAGTGAGATTTGATCCTAAGATCTCAACATTAGAAGAAAGAGAAGATCTAGAATCAATAAGCATGGATGAACTACATGGAGTTTTCATAGCATATGAAATCAGAACTGAACATGAGAATCTAGGTATAAAAGAAGCAACATTCAAAGAATCCAAGAAGTCAAAGAAAAAGGGAAAGAAAAAATAAAAAGAAGATAGCAACAATAGTGACTATTAGAAGACGATGAAGAATTAGCCAACTTTGTCAGAAGACTAAAAAAGGGAACCAACAGAAGATATAGAGGTAATCTTCCATTGATTTGTTTTAATTGTGATGGTATTGATCATTTTTCTAACAAGTGTCTTTACAAGAAAAATAAAAGAAACGAAGAAGATTATTCAAATAACAAACAAACATATAAAGGAAAAACAACCAAAAAGAAAGTATTCAAGAAAAGTTTATGCACCAAAGAAGATGACTCCTCATCAGACGAAGATGAAGTCAATGAAAGTGAGACATAAAGAGTCATATTCATGGAAATAGAAAAATCCGATAAATAAGACACAAAATAAGAATATGAAGAGGCATACGTTGACTACAGAGAAGAATTGTTGAGTGCCATAGATGTTATTAAAAGGGAAAGGAAGAAAAACAAATCACTACAGGCATAACTAAAAATAAAAGAGGAAACACAAAATTCCAATTCTGAAGAATTGGAGAAGATGATATCTAATCTAAAAACTCAAGTTGAAGAAGAAAAAAGAATCGAAGAAGCACTTAAATAACAGTTGGAAGAAAAGGACAGAATCATTGGAAATTTGGAAGTAGAGGTTGTTACATTGAGAAAATACCTTCAATAGAAAAACATGCAGAATAGCTCAAAAGTTTTAGATAATATTATCAAAAGTCAGAGGACACATCATGACAAGTCTGGGCTAGGATACAATCAGACAGAAAGAGGTTCAAGCTCCAAAAATACAAATTAATAAACACAACCAAGAATCTATGCAAAGACAGTTAGAGGAGACAAGAATTTTTACAGGAAAGATCAGAGGGACACTCCACCTAGAAGTTTAGATTTCAGAATCAGTGACAGTCAGAAACAAGCAAGCCTCAAAGAGAAGAAGGATTGATAAGAGTAACTCCTTTCAGAATATATTCAACTCCTAGATATGAAACTATATTTTTTGGTTTATTTTATGCATGTAATAATTTTGGACATAAAGATGTAAATTGTAGAGCTAATAGCAAGAACATAAACAAGTTTGAAATTCATGCACAAAATGGTTATCCAATAAGGCCTAGTGAAACACAGAGAATAAGCTACAACAAGTTTGAATCAAGTGGAATGATACAAGTGCAACAACTTTGGACACGTAGCCAAAGATTGTATAATTACAGTCCCTCGTATAGAATCACAACAGAATAACAACAGTCACAAACAAGAAACTCAACAGAGAATATGGATAAGAAAGAAGAATCAGTTTAACAATGAAGAATGCACACTCTCTCTACAATATAAACACAAGAAACGTGTCTGATATGTTGACATTGGCTGATCAAAGCATATGACAGGTGATGAAGACATGTTTCTTACATTGAGAAAGGAAAGAGATGGATCAATCTCCTTTGGAAACGATGACTCGGATAGAATCATTGGAAAGGGCACAATCAGAATTGGAAACAAGAATACCAAGGAATAAAATGTTCTACTAGTGGAAGATATGAAACATAATATTCTAAGTGTAAGTCAAATGTGTGACCAAGGTCACAAAATTATGTTTGATTCATAGAAGTCGAGATAAGAAAAGCAGGATCAGGCAAATTGATTACAACAGTTGCAAGAACTTCAGGCAACATATATGTATTAAGTGAAATTGTAAATGAAAAGTGTTCTCTAGGAAAGGAAGATGAAGTTTGGATATGGAACAGAAGAATGGTTCACATAAATTTTGATAAACTCGTTAAATTCAAAAAAAAGGAAGCAGACAGAGAAATGCCCTAGATCACGAATCCAACCAACACATTATGCAAGAATTGTCAACAAGGAAAGCAAACAAAGACCAGATTCAAATCAAAGGAATACTCCACAAAAAGACCACTGGAAATTGTGCATACTTATCTAGTGGGACCAACTAGAACAAAGGGTTTAAAAGGTGAGAAATAATTTATGTTATTGGTTGATGATTATACAAGAATGACTACAATTTGTTTTCTCAGGAAGAAATCAGAAGCATTTGAAAACTTTAAGGTATACAAGGAAATGGTTGAAAATGAAATGGATTCAAAAATCAAATATTTGAGATCAGACAATGGAGGAGAGTTTACTTCAAAGGAATTTATGTATTTATGCAACAAACATGGAATAAAAAGGCAATTCTTCGTCGCTAGGACACCTCGATAGAATGGATTTGTTGAAAGATAGAACAGGACAGTACAGGAAATGGATCGAACAATGTTAATGGATTCTAATTTGACAGATGTTTTTTGGACACATGTAGTGCATACAACAATTCACATTCAAAACAAAGTAATTCTAAGAAATAATAGTGACAAAAATCCCTACGATCTATGGAAAGGAATACCAACAAATGTGAAGAACTTCAGAGTTTTCAGAAGCAAATGCTACATCAAAAGAGAAGATGGTAGAATGGGAAAGTTTGACTCTCGTGTGGAAAAAGGTGTACTTGTTGGTTAATCAAGTACAAGGAAAGAATACAAGTGTTACAATCTAAGGCTCAACAAAGTTGTGGAAAGAATCAATGTAACAATTGATGAAACAGGTGGAAAAAAATTAAAGGAAGAAGAAAAAGAATCAGTGGAACAGGTTTACGAAGAAGAAGAAAATGATGAAGAAGCAGTAGAAGGGGAAGATGAAGAATATCATATAGAAGTAGAAGAGAAAGTTCAACAAGTACCTCCGAAGACACCTAGTAAACAAGTACAGAAGAATCATCTTTCAGATCATATTATCGGGTACAAAGATGCAAGAATTGAGACTAGAAGAAGAATTCATTCACCAGAACAACTGCACCTAGCACTCTTATCTTCAATTGAACCAAATAGTTTTTAAGAAGCCAACAAGGATGAATTCTAGAAAAAGGCCATGAATGAAGAGTTTGATCAAATAGAGAAGAATGACACTTTGGAATTGGTTCCAAGACCAAGGTACAAGAATGCAATTGGCACAAAGTGGGTCTTCAGAAACAATTTGAATGAAGATGAACAAGTTACCGGGAACAAAGCTAGATTGGTATGTAAAGGATATGCACAAGTTGAAGGTATTGAATTTGAAGACA
>JASDQU010586440.1:47238-57793 GCA_032191745.1 Picea mariana | reverse complement strand
ACCCAACTTATCATTCGAAGACAAAGCATATTGATGTTTAGTATCACTTTGTGAGAGACATGGTTGAGGAAAATAAGGTGTTGCTAGAAAAGGTTGACACTTTGAAGAATGTTGCAGATTCATTGACAAATTATGTGAGCATAGAAAAGTTATGCTAGTGTAGAGTAACAATGGGGCATTGCTGCCCTGGATTGTCGAATATATAATCCCCTGGACCCCTAGATGCAAAGAAAACAACAAGTGGGAGAATGTTGGGTATATGTTATATTCTTTGCATGTGTGTGTGTGGGCACGTCAGGTTCGACAACTTTGTCTGATGATCCCTCTAGTAGTTCTCTTTGTGTCATGTGCATCGGACTCTTTCCTAGGGGGGTCCCAGGGGAGTGTAGGTATGCCCCCCTTGGTTACGCGCAATGATCGGGGCAGCACCCCAATTTTTTTTTTTGGGTGGTTTTTGTTATTTTTAGCGGATTTTTCTATTTTTAGAGGTTTACTAAATTAATCTCGGATTAAGGGATTAGGGTTTTGGTTCTACGAAATACCTAAAAATATTGTATATATTGTATGGTGAATGGTGAAATTCGATAATGAATATAAGAAAGGTTTTCTCGGTTGAGGGTTTTTGGTATAAAATCTCTGTGTACTCTGTGTATAAGCCATTGATTAAATTCTGTTTTGCTTAAGAATCTATGTGCATTGCTTTACTTAACAGGTTTAAAAATTACACCAAGTTCTTCTGAAACTTAACATCCCTACTCACAACTAGCTTCCACTGCACTAGAATGAAGATCCTATAATCCTTTGAGGTCTCACTGTACCCCATAAATATACCCTTCTTTCGTGAAGGCTCCAACTTCATCCTCTTCTCCACAAGAACATGGATGTAAATTGGACAACCAAAGATCCTCAAATGACTAATCTCTGGTTTCACTCCTGAGAATGCCTCCTCTAGAGTCTTGTCCCCCAATATCCCATGAGGAATCCCATTCTACCCATACACCTTTGTGTTACATGCCTCTACCCACATGAACATAGGCAACTCCTAGTCATGTATCATAGCCTTGGAAGAACCAATGATGGAATGATTATTTCTCTCCATAACCCCATTTTGTTGAGGATTTTATGAGACTTTCAACTCCCTCTTGACCCATGCCTCCTTGCAGAAACCCTTGAGGTCATTGGAGGTGTACTCTCCCCTATTATTTGAATTCAAGACCTCGATCTTCTTACCTATCTGGTTCTCTACATGAGCCTTGAACTCTCTGAATCGACTGAAGACCTCATCCTTAGCCTTCATAAAGAAGATCCAGGATTTCCTAGAAAATTCATCAATAAACATCACATAGTATGATGATCCCTGTAATGATTCTACTGACATTTACCCAGTGTCATCTAAATGGATAAGATCCAAGATCCCCTTGGAGATACTCTTGCTATTAGGAAAAGTAGCCTTGGAATTCTCGCTAAGTGCACACCCTATGCACACTCTCTACTGCTCCATCCTAAACTCTGGAATACCTGTAACAATCCCCCTCAGAATTGGCAATGCCCTATATTGTAGGTGTCCCAACCTCTTGTTCCACAACTCACAAAGGATGTCACTATCATGTACCAAGGCCCGAACAAGATTTCCCTGCAACCTGGATAAAGTGCCTTCTATAACCCCAATGACCACTGAACTGTCTGGTCTAGCCTTCTCTGGACATATGATTACATTCCCTCTTTGAAAAGTAACGACAAAACCCCTATCCTCCTATTGCGTGTGCACAATAAACTCCCAATTTTATTGTCTTAATGACTCTCAAAGACAAGAAATTTGGTTCCTGATGGTGCGCATGGGGCATACCCAGGGTTAATAAATCAAATACCAACAAAACCATTAGAAATCATCCCTTTCGACATAACCTGCAGATCAAGTGAAGTCTCACCCGAGGCATATAGAGGGTCTACAGGAACCAAGGTTCTATAGTGCTGAGGGGAAGCAAGGAATCACTCAGAACCTTTACTTACAGGCACAATGTTCATAGTTAACAATTATCAAGTCATAAATTATAATCTATGTGCAACATTACAACATCATATATTATCCATTCATTCATCATAAACCAAGAAACAATATAAACACCATAACATATAGACTTAACTTGGGCTACGCCCACAATGACTAGTTTCTTATATTGTTTATTCATAGATTCTTACAATTGCGCACTGCGCTACAAAAGATGCAACAATAGTATCATCCCAACCATGCCTAGCTGTTCTATTGCAGTGTGAGTTTACTCCTTCATCGTACTACATATCTCTTCCCTTTCTCGACTCCCTTACCCAAAAATAAATCACAACTTACGTACGATATCACATTCTCACACTTACTGCCCCCCCTATCTCCTTTCTTACATATTTATACATACTAATAGGGATAATACCATTACAAATAGTGGACAAAGTGTCCCCCAAAACCTGTTACAAAAGTCGACAAAATGTCCCCAAGCCCTGTGGTTTATAACTGTTTTCCTCCTTCTGTGCACTGCTACATTGCGCGTCCTTTGCATCCACTCCGTCACACATCCTTTTACCCCTTTGACCTCCTTTTGGTGTAGATCCAAAAAATTATCCAAAATGCCTTTGCAACATGCCCCCAACACTCACTTGTGGCTCGTTCCGAGCCACTTAGGCCTTCTTCCAGTTTGTCAAGGGTCACCTTCCCTATTACGGGTGTAGTACTACTAAATTTCACCTGCAGTCTATGTTCTACTTGCTAACTTACACTATTCTTTTGGAAAAATGGAGTTGAATAAGCATGGAAATCCTTCCTAAATTCCCTCTATAATTCAGGTAGATGGTTTTCTTGTTTCTCGAGTATCATAACTATCACCATATCCAGGTTCTTACTACGCAGAAAGCCCTTTTTCCATGTTCTTCATATTCCCGTGTTCTTTCTTGTTGCGTTGCTGGTTCATTGTCCTTCTGCTGTGCTTGTATGTTTCCTTTTCTTCCATGCAGTTTGGTTCTAGGACAATTTGCTAGAACGGGGTCGAAAACTATTGTTCACGGGACTTCTTCTTGCACCAATGCTATAGTCTGCTGACAACTCTGTAATGTGGCTTTAGGTGTTGCCATCATCCTCTGCTATAATCTACTTGGATCCTCTACCCTCTATTCTTTCTCTTCGCTATTCTCAGACTATATCCGACGCTTAGCTCTTCTTCCTATCTTGAATGGATAAAAACCAATCACCTTCCCCTTCCACTTGTTTTATAGCAAGCTGGCTCTATGCATCCTACTTCCAGTCTCATCCGAGTGTACTTAGATTTTATTTATATCGTGGATTCATAATAATGCTATGTCCTTTGGCGGTTTCCATTCTAGATTGACCATCCTGTAGAACCTTTCTTAACACTCATTCCCACCGTATTTCGATTGAGTCAATTTTGAATGCTTTTCCTGTCAGTTTTAATTATGACTACACACTTCTTTACATACTTTTATACTACATTTCCAACTATAGTTTCCTTTCATGCCTAAACTCTCCATCTAATCCACTATTGGTTTTCTTTATTTCTCCATTACTCTATACCTTTGGGGGATTCTCTATTTAATTTGGCCATCGCTTGAGGTCTTCTATTTTTAATGTTACATGGCACTAATGCTTCATTGTCATGAGAGCTCTCAGTTGCATGTATTGAAATGTGGTGCGTCGAATACTCCTTAGGTATCATTTGCGCAATCAAGTCTTTTTGCACTATCACTCCCTTCAGTGTAGCTTGGTTTCCGTTCTTTGTGTTTCCTTCTACCTATTATTCTCATATCGATAATAGTTTCTTGCGTCCCTTCTTTACGTATAACCAAAAATTATTTACTTCGTCAACGTCCGATTTCTTCCGTTTCATACTCTTTCCTAATTTCCTTTCTTTTTCTATTCTTTTTTCGATCTTTTCCTTCCTATAGTAAACTATGATACAATTTTAAACTGTGCAACTCCTCTAGTGCGCAGAAGGATGACCATCCCTATACAGTTTCAATTGGATCCCATTCACTATTCCTTCCACAACTCATCCATCCAACTTCTCTAGCTGAACAACGCCTGTGTCAGTCACATGTTTGATAATATATGGCACTAACCAGTGTGTCCTAAACTTTCATGGGTGTTGTAAGAACTTGCTATCATAGACCAGTACTAGATCCCCTGTCTGGAACTTATTTTGCTTGATGTGTCTATCATGCCATTCCTTTTCACGTGCCTTCTTTACTTGTTGATGGAAACCTGCAAGCATGCTATCTTCCTCTAGTATTTATAATTGTGAGAGCCTTTCTTCTACTGCAGTAGAATCCATAAGATCTGTCATTTCCACAATGCATAGACTTGATATAAGAAATTCCATGGGCATGACTGCTTCTTGTTCAAATTCTAACTTAAAGGGTGTCTGCCCTATCAAATTCTTCCTTGTATTTATTTAAGCCCATAGTACTGCAGGGATCCTTAAATCCCAGTCATCCCTCCCTACATTTCACACCTTGGTCAATGCATTTTCCAGTATCTTGTTGAATGCTTCCACCATTCCATTTGCTTGCAGGTGATATGGAGTGATATTTCGATGTTTATACGAAAATATTCTGTCAGTGTTGCAATTGTCTTGTTTAGAAAGTGAGTCCCCTGATCGCTCATAAGTATTTTAGGACACCTAAACCTTGTAACTATGTTTTCAAACAAGAATCACGTAGCTGTCTTTGTGCTGCAATCTCTAACAAGTTCTGCATTTTCCCATTTAGTCAAGTAGTGTGTCTTGGTAATTATGTATCTGGATCCTATTCTTCTCATTGGTGGGTTAATAGGTACGAAAAAATCAACTTCCCATTTGTCAAATTCTTGTAACGTAACTTGTGGATTCAAGGGCATATCATCCCTTCGTGATGGTATTCCTACTCTTTGATAAATGTCGTAGCTCTGACAATATCCCTTCACATACTTATGGAGTGTAGACCACCATAGTATTGCACACAAGATCTTCTGCACTGTTACCTTTCCTGCATAGTGTCCTCTTGCAATTCCCTCTTGTGCCTCTGTTAAAATCATGGGTCTTTCATGTTCTAGCACACATCTTCACATTATCCCATCGATTCCTAACTTATATAAGTTTCCTGCGATCAAATCATAATGAGATGATCTGACCACTAACTCTTCTTTTGGGCTACCGTCATATCAGATGGAGCCATTCCCATCCTTAAGTATTGGATAATTTCTGCAAATTGATCCTCTACCATCTTAACTAGAAACAATTTCGCATTGGGTAAGATATCATCTAAATTACATGCATCCTCTCCTATTAGAATCCATGACAAATGGTCCATTCCTGCATTCAATTTTCTTCACTTCACTATAAATTCAAAATCATACTCTTGGAACAGTGGCAACCATCTACAAATCCTCCCCCCCAACATTGGTTTTTTCACTAGATATCAAAATGTAGAATGGTCTGTATAGATCTTGAAGTGGGATCCCAATAGGTAATGTCTGAAATTCTGCAAAGCATACACCATTTCCAAGCCCTCCCTTTCTGTCGTCATGTAATTTTTCTCAGTAGTCGACAACTTCCCACTAGAAAATGTGATCATATGGTTTAACTTGCCTTCCCCAGGCTAGGATAGTACTACACTGAGTGCTATTGATGATGCATCCACATGGACATGAAACTCTTTCTGCCAATCTGGGAATACTAGAATAGGCACAATTACTAACTTTTATTTTAATACATCTAGACCCTTCTGACAGTCTTCGTTCCATTGGAACTTAGCTTCTTTCTTTAATAATTTCTCCATTAGGGTTGTGATCTATGCATAGCCTCTGATAAATTTTCGTTAGTAACCTGTATGACCTATTGTTTTTCTCAACTGTTGCATGGATTCAGGTGGTGATAAATTAACAATTACTGCTATCTTATCTAGATCAACTAACAAACCTTTATTGCATACTACATGGCCTAACAATATCCAAAATGGTGTGTTGAAAATACATTTCTTTAAATTTAAAAAAATATGACATTTTCTACACCGATCAAGAATCAACCTTAGAGTTTCTATGTGATATTTAAACAAGCTAAGGATAGTCCAATCATCTAGGTATACTTCAAGAAAATGATGAATAAACTCCTTGAATATTACAACAACCACTTTGGAAAATAAAATAGGTGTATTCTTTAACCCAAACGGTATTAGTGTGTACTGATATCTTCCCCAATCTATCACAAATTTTTTCTTGTGTCTGTCTTTTGGTGCAACCTTTATTTGATGGTATCCTGAAAATCGATTGGTGAACGAATAGGCCTCTTATCCTTCTACGTTTTTCAATACTTCATCTGTAAAGGGGGTCGATAATGGGTCACGTAAGAATGAATCATTCAATTTTCTCAAGTCTACACAAATACTAATACCCCTCACCTTCGTATCCTAAACAAACACCAGACTTATGCATTCAAATCCTGCGATAGGTTCAATTATACCAGCTTCTATCATCCTATCGAGTTCTACTTTAACTTTTTCCTTATACTTTGGATTTAATATGTAAGGTCTCTGTCTCACTAGTTCAACATCTGGTTTCAACATAATCTTCATCTTGTCCAATTCTCCAGCTATTCCCTTCATCTCTGAAAAGGAGGTTGGAAAAATATATTGATATTCATGCAATAATTCTGCAATCTTTTCCATGGTCTCATCATCCCAATAATCCCCAATGTTTGCAATGGCTTTTCCTCCATGCCAATGTTCACTTTGCGCACTCTTAAGGGCTTCGTGTATGCGTCAGATTCCAGTGTGGAACCTACTAAATCACACTCCCCTTCAATTTATGATACTTGTACATTTCTCGGGTCTTATTCATCTTTGTTGTCCTCGATAATGTTATAACATTCCAATAATTTACGAGATCTTGCAGACTCTCTGTGCGCATTATAGGTATGTACTAATTCTCCTTGTCCATCTTCCATAATTTTTTTTCCTCTAATGACCTTTAATACTCCATCAAATAAAGGTGACTCAACTTCAAAAGTAAACGTTACCTTGAATTTTTGTATGAGTTCCTCCCAGTTCTCCATTTGTTTGCGCACTTCTATCTCTTGGTACCAATTTTGGGGAACTATCTCTAGTGTATGTATGAACCTGTGTGTCCATTCCTACTTCAGAAACTTTTTCCAAGTTGTCATACATCGCGCCACATGGCCTCTGATATTTCTCATACCTGTATACTTGGGCATATTATCCTCTATTCCAAAACGACCTACATCAGCCTTTTGCATTGTTTCTGTTGGATGCAGACCTAGTCAGGGGAAAATGATATTTTTGGGAATAAAAGCACCAAGGGAAGAAAGGGAAACTGGAAGGGAAAGGAGCACGTGCAAGGGAAACATGCGAGGTGCACATTCAAGGGAGACCTAATGACACTAGGGTTAAGGTTTTTGTAATGTATTGTAATGGTTGTTGAGCCAAGAATATATATAAGTAGTACTTAGGAGGTCTAGGGGGGACCGATGGGAAACAAGGAGAGTTCGGAAGTTGTAAGGTTTGTAATAAATGTACTATTCCATAAGTTGGTGAGCTAGAGAAGCAGTGAGCAACTCAACCCCAAGGGTTAGATCGTAGGCTGAGGATCCTGGTGCGATCTAGTCAGCCTCATAGGGATCGAGAAGCCTCTTAAAAGTGTAAGATCCAAGATTGTAAACACGCGCGGTGTGACCTATTGTTGAGACATAATAAAGAGCTTGAGAGCCAGATCTTTGTGGACATAGCCTAGGAGGGGGTTTACCATGGTAACACTTGTGTTGTGTGATTGAATTTATGCATCTGTAATGTTGTTAAGAGTTAAATGCTAGATGAATGAATGAAAGAACTAGTTACATCTGATACTCCACATGCATGAATAGAATGACTTCTTTAATAAGATGTTAGACTAAATAAATAAATATCACAAGGTACAAACACATATATCCACTCATTCGTGGGCTGCAAGAACTTGAGTATTGCATCCACCCATAGATCTATCTCGGGTTAGATTGCGCAGTACACCCTGTGTGCTGCATTGCCTTCTGGTTTACCAGGGGGGATGCTATTTTTAGAGGGATTTTGTTGGAAGCTTGTTAAATCTGAACCTAGGTCAATCTATGACAGTAAGGTAAGATCAGAGTAGATGAATGACAAAGTAGAATAACAAATTAGAATAACATAACATTTCAAGATGTTTACAGATCATTCAACTCTCAAATACCTAGCCAATAAGCCAATGTTTGGGGGGGGGGGGAATTTGTAGATGGTTACTATTGTTCCAGGAATTTGACTTTGTAGTGATATTCAAACTAGGGAAGTTGAATCAGAGACCTGATCATCTATCAAGGATCACCAATGGAGAGGAACCTTTGAATCTATAGGACAACTTTCCCGATGCATAGTTATTTTCAGTCCAAATAACTGATGAATATTTTGCTGACATCATTCAATAATTGAGTACATGCATTGCTCCACAATAATTCAACTCTATGTAGAAGAAAAATATGGTAGTTAGAGCTGCAGACTATCAATTGATTGTAGGACACTTATACAGGATGGGTGCAGACAACATCTTGATAAGATGTGTACTAGAACATGAAATACTTAGGATTTTAGCTGAGGCCCATGAGGGAATAGCAGGAGGACATTATGTAGGAAAAAATACTATGCAGAGGGTATTGCGCGCATGACTATAGTGGCCGATTGTTCACAAAGATTCAAAGGAATACTGATAGATAGGTGATGTATGTCAGAGAATTGGTAAACCTAATAGATGAGATGAGATGCCCCTAAGGCCACAAGTAACCTTACAGGTATTCGAAAAACGGGAAATAGAATTTGTGGGATCAGTTAACTGTCACACACCCACTACGACATAATAGATTTTTCACCTTTTTCTTTCTCCTTCTTTATCGAGGGACAAAGTGCCCGAATTCCTACGAGGTTCTAGCGTAGGCTAGGACTTCCGATCAGGACCTTCACTAACCAATCCACTGGTTCTTTCATTGAAAATCCATCGTATACAACTCAAGCACTGAATGTAGGCTTCACCTCCATGTGATCATCGGTTATGAACCCAGGCTAAGCCAAGATGCGCCTTTCGCATTTCACGACTCAGCGATGCCCAAGATTCGAGTCTTTCGACTCTTCAAACCCCGAAACCTGAAATTGTACCTTCGCTGAGATCGACGGCTGCGAATATCTACCCTGATCCAACGATCCTGGCCGTATCGAGCCTTTGGAAACCAGGAGTTCGAAATGCAAGAGAGTCGAGTTCTTCGACTCTTCAAACCCCGAAACCTGAAATCCTATTCACACTAAGCTGACTCGGAGTTTCACATATCGGGTTTTTGTGTACCGGGATTTCGCAACTTGCGAAGACGAGGGGTTCATACCCTTGGGTTTCTCGGGTGCTGAAATGCCGAAATCAATTCACACTACACCACTTTGGGATTTCACATATCGGTTTTTCGCGTACTGGGATTTCACAACTTGCGAAGACGAGGGGTTCATACCCTTGGGTTTCCCAGGTGCCGAAACACTGAAATCAATTCACACTACACCGCTTCGGGATTTCACATACCGGGTTTTTGCGTACCAGGATTTCACAACTTGCAAAGATGAGGGGTTCATACCCTTGGGTTTCTCGGGTGCGGAAACGCCGAAATCAATTCACACTACACCACTTCGGGATTTCACATACCGGGTTTTTGCGTATCAGGATTTCGCAACTTGCGAAGACGAGGGATTCATACCCTTGGGTTTCCCGGGTGCCGAAATGCTGAAATCCCATTTACTTCGCGACAGAGGCAAGGTAAACTCGTGGATTTACTACAATGGTAGTCTTTTCAAGGGACTCACTTCGACTCTGGAATGCGAGGGAACTTTCTCGAAAAAGGGTGCCTTCGGGAAGATAAACCAGGGCATAGCACGAGTCAAGTTAGATGGGTCAATCCTCTGGGGAATGGACTCGTATCCTGAACTTATACATTCTATACATTAACTGATTTGTAGTTATATCAGTATAGACATGCATCCATTATTTCCAATCAAAGCACAAGGAAAACACCTCAATATAGAAACTATTTACGATCGTATAAAAATGAGCATGTGATCGTGACATTCAATTCCAAATGCAAGACATAACACTTATAAGAAATTCCAGATGTGATGTGAATGCTGAGAGGGGTGCTCATTTCCACCCAACCGTAGGCTCAGTGATTCCAACCAGATTTACCACTAGCCACCCCCGAGCTAGACCACGATGCTTTGAGACTCAGTCTCTTGCTTCCATCTCAACGGAAGTCAAGGACGAAGGTTACTCCCCTTCTCCTCTGTTCATGACTCTCTATATTTTTGGAATTCCTCCAGTTCTCCTTTCGCAATTCCTGTCGTGCCCGCTCCCCCCTTCTGCCCCCCCCTTTCCACACTGCTTTCCTTGCCCTTTCCTGCGAGGTTGCATGTGGTGGGAAGTTCCCTGTCCATGGTCAGGTCTGAGAGCTTCTACAGATGGGCGGTTTTC
>JASDQU010586440.1:30748-47188 GCA_032191745.1 Picea mariana | reverse complement strand
TTGGAATTCCTCCAGTTCTCCTTTCGCAATTCCTGTCGTGCCCGCTCCCCCCTTCTGCCCCCCCCTTTCCACACTGCTTTCCTTGCCCTTTCCTGCGAGGTTGCATGTGGTGGGAAGTTCCCTGTCCATGGTCAGGTCTGAGAGCTTCTACAGATGGGCGGTTTTCCCCCATCCCCTCATTTACTCTTGAGGAGCCTCCCCACCTACCATATTGGCAAGTAATTCATTTCGGGGTCAGAGAGTGAGCTTTGGTTTCCGAGCACGTACAAACCAGTACGGCTTCGGTTCGATGGAAGTTAACGTAACCATTCATGGCCCCTTCCACCACCTCTCGTTAGCCATCGTGGTCTCTTTTAGCACATCCCCCTCCCAACAATCATGCGACACATATTCATGATATAATTTACATTCATCGACCTTTTATACAAAGGTCTGTCAAATCAAACATTCACATCTTTGAGTTTTCCATAGTTCTTGGCCAATATAGTTATTTTTACAGACTGGGGGAAATAGGGTGTTACAATTCCCTCCCCCTTAAAGGAACATCGTCCTCGATGTTCTATCTATCAATATGACGTGTATGTACAGAAGTAAACAAAATCGGATATGGCTGTTTCATGGCATCTTCCATTTCCCATGTAGCCTCATTTGGGCCAAAATGTCTCCACTGCACCTTGACCTGTGCAATGGTTCGGTTCCTGAGCGGGGTTTCCTTTCTGTCCAGTATGCATTGAGGTTCTGGTAGGAATTCTCCCTTCGGTTCCACCTGGATCATAGACCAGTCAATTATATGATTAGAATCATGTACATATTTCTTCAATAATGAAACATGGAAAACATTATGTGCTTTTACTGTGGGAGGAAGTGCTAGCCTATAGGCTACAGGTCTCACTCTATCTAGAAATTCAAAGGGTCCACAATATCGAGGGGCCAACTTGGCACAAGCTCCCATCTTCAGGGAACTCTTCCTGGGTCTAACTCTGAGATATACGTGGTCTCCTGCCTTGAACTCTCTTGGAGTTCTCTTTCGGTCGACGTAACTTTTCTGTCAGTTTTGAGCGACCTTCAGATTTTGTTTTATCTGAGTCACTTGTTGTTCCATTTCTTTCAACATGTTGGGTCCAATAGTAACTTTGTTTACGAGATTACTCCAACTGACTAGAGTGTTGCACGACCTACCATAGAGGACTTCGAAAGGACTCATCTTTAGGGATTCTTGGTAGCCGTTGTTGTAGGCGAATTCCACCAGTGGCAAGTAGTCTTCCCACTTTTTGGGTTGATGCATTACATGCATCCTTAGCATGTCTTCTAATATTTGGTTCACTCTTTCCGTCTGTCCATCAGTTTGAGGATGATAGGCTGTGCTAAACATCAATTTGGTCTCTAGACCAACCATCAGGGATTTCCAAAAGTTGGAAGTAAATTTCGTGTCTCTGTCAGACACGATCTCTTTAGGCATACCATGTAGTCTGAATATCTCCTTCATGAATAAGTTGGCGATGTCTATTGCCTTGCAAGTCGACTTGACAGGGATAAAATGAGCAGACTTGCTCAATTTATCCACCACTACCATGATGGTGTCATTCTGTTTGGTCGAGGTTGGTAATCCGGTGATGAAATCCATGGAGATGGTTTCCCATTTCCATTTCTAGATGGGTAGAGGTTGTAATAATCCCGCTGGGTGTCGGTGTTCTTCTTTAACTTGTTGGCACTCTATGCATTTGGCTAAGTATTCAGCTATGTCTTTCTTCAATCCAGGTCAATAGAATTGTTTCTTGGTGGCCGTGATCATCTTCTGGTATCCTGAGTGACCAGTATAGGGTCTTTTATGTAGTTCATACATTATGAACCTCTTCAAGTCATCACAATATGGAATATACAATCTGTTTCTGTAAGTTAGAAGACCTCCATCTATCATTTGGTAGCCTTCATACTTTATCCCTGTGGGTTCTTGCTCCAGGTATGAGGTCATGGTCTGGAAGAATGTGTCTGTTTCTTGTGCATTCCTGACTCTTTCCTTGACATCTGTCTCGCAGGTGCTCACCACTGCCAGGTGAATTGTTTTTATACTTCTACGAAGGGCATCAACCACCTTATTTTGCTTTCCTTTAATATGTTTGATTTCAAAATCAAACTCGCTAAGGAGGGCCATCCACCTAGCTTGTCTGGCATTGAGATTTGGTTGGTCGAATAGATATTGCAACCCACAGTGGTCTATCATAAGTACAAATTTCCTTCCCAGAAGGTAATGCCTCCACATTTTTAATGCGTGCACTATGGCGGGCAGCTCTAAATCATGGGTCACATAGTTGACTTCATGCTCATTCAATTTTCGGGATTCATAGCAGACCACACTTCCTCTTTGCATAAGGACTGCTCCAAGCCCTTCCTTGTAGGCATCTGTGCACTCGAAGAAACCATCTTCAGAATCAACGATCTTCAACATGGGTGCATGGGTCAATAGATGTTTTAGGGTTTGAAATCTTTCTTCACATTTTTGTGTCCATGTGAATTTAGCCCCCTTCTTCTAGAGGGCAGTGATTGGACAACCAATCTTGGAGAATCTTTTTATAAATATCCTATAGTATCCTGCTAATCCCATAAAGGATCTGATATCTGAAACATCCTTAGGGGTAGGCCATTCCATGATAGACCTGATCTTGTCAGGGTCTACTTCTACTCCTTCCTCAGATAGGACATGGCCCAAGTAATGTATTTGCTTCTGGAAAAAGTCACACTTTCTAAATTTGGCATAGAGCTAATGTTCTCTTAGCACTTGAAGTACAATCCTAAGGTGTTCCTCGTGTTCCTCTCTATTCTTGGAGTAAATTAATATATCGTCAATAAAAACCAGTACAAATTTGTCTAGGAATTTGCTGAGCACATTGTTCATCCAACACATAAAAGTGGTAGGGGCATTGGTTAATCCAAATGGTACTACCACGAACTCATAGTGACCATATCTCGTCCTGAAGGTAGTTTTGTGGATGTCTTCACCCTTGATTTAGACTTGATGGTATTCAGATCTCAAGTCAATCTTTGAGAAGATGGAAGAACCTCCCAATTAATCGAACATGTCATCGATCCTAGGTAAGGGGTACTTGTTCTTTATGGTTACCTTATTGAGTTGTCTATAATCTACGCACAGTCGAAGGGTACCGTCTTTATTTTTCACAAATAGGACTGGTGCTCCCCATGGTGACACGCTGGGCCGGATATAGCCTTTGTCCATCATTTCTCTTAATTGTAATTTAATCTCAACTAGTTCGGGTGTGCTCATCCTGTAGGGTGTCCTAGACACTGGCACCGCTCCTAGTGCAAGTTATATCAAGAAGTCAATGTCCCTTCTTGGAGGTAGACCCAATACCTCTTCCAAAAATACATCTCTATATTCTCTTAGTGTGGGGTGGTCTTCAAGGCTTGGTTTGTCACCTTTAACTAATTCCAACACCTGTATCGCATATAGTGGACATCCCTTCCTGCAACACCTTCTCAATTTAAGGGCCGATATTCGCCTCACTGAGATAGGTTTTTGGATCCCTTGAAGGGTTATCCTTCTCCCTTCTTCACTTACACATTCTAAGGTTTTATGGTAACAGTCTAGTCTGGCTTTATATGTGGCTAGCTAGTACATACCAATCAACAGATCATACGATCCTAGGGGTAATATGTTAAGGGTTGCTTGGGTGGGGAATTCACCCATAGTGAATTGGCAAGATGGTATGACTTCCATCACTTTTCTTTTGGTGCCAGTGGCTAACTGTACCCACCATGGCTTGGCATGTTTATGTGGCTGTAATTTACACTTATCAACAACCTTAGGAGATATATAACTCAAATTTGAACCAGGGTCAATTAGAATAGACACTAGATGGTTGGTGATCATACCTTCCATCTCCACCACTGAAGCTTGGTGGTCAGCTTGTTTATTATCCACGACTGCATAAATTTGTGGCATACTCCTGGCCATGTCATTGACGGTGGTAGATTCTTGAATGTTGTAGATTCCCCGACTGTTCTGTTGTCGGTGTGGGCAGTCCCTTAGTAGATGCTCTTCTCCACAACCCCAACATTTCAAGGGTTCTTTCTTTGAGTTATCAATCCTTCCTGGGGTAGATCCAAAAGGTTTATTTCCGCTGTGGGAGGGGAAATTCTGTTGGTGTACACTTCGGGTTGGGAAGCTCATCCTTGAGTCCTTTTTATAATTTTTAAATATTGGAGATTTAAACCCCTTTTTCCGGAATCCTGAACTATTCTTCTTCTTCCAGCCTTCACGAGGTTCTGTCCGATGCCCAAGTTGTTCATAACAATATCTTTCCTTTTAGATAATATCTTCTAGGGTCTTTGGCTCATCAAACTCAATGCTGTTATGATATTCCTTAGGTAGTCCATTGATGAATCGTTGCACCTTTGCCTTTTTTGCTTTTATATAGGGTACGTACCTCAACAACTCGAGGAATATGCTGATATATTCCTCTATGGTGAGTTGCCCTAGCTTGAGTTCATATAATTATTTAGTCTTTTCATCGAAATACTTTTCCGACAGATACTTCTTCCTGAAGTATTTCTCAAACCGTTCCCAAGATAGGCCCTCTTCGTGAATCCCTTTTACATTCTTAAGGTCTTCCCACCAAATGGAAGATTTTCCATTCAAGTTGAAGGTGGCTACTCGGGCCTTCAAATTTTCTGAGAAGTCATGGACTCTAAAATACTTCTTTAGTCCAAGAAGCCAAGCCTCCACTTCCTCTTCCTTCTTTATTTCACCGTCGAAAGAGGGTGGTTTGACCTTCCTGAATTCTTCGAGATTATGACTCTTTGAATGCTTTCACTTCTTCCATTTTCTTTGGGAATAAGAACTAGCTCTTCTGCAAGAAGATCCCTCCGAGTCACCAGCTTCCTTTCCAGAGCAATCGTCTGACGCTTGTCCCTTATCTTTGGGGTGGACCTTCCTCGAGGTGCTCTTCCCAGTGTGGCCACTTAAAAGACCACGTTTCTGTATCTCAGGTGGACTTTGACTTTTCTTTGTCTGTTGTCGGTCCGCGGGACTGGTGTCAGGTTCATGCTACAATTGTCTTTGTATGTCAGATAAACTCTGCAGTAAGACTGCATTAATTTCCATTTTCTTCTCTTTTTCTTTTATCATCCTCTCGTTGTTGGCCTTGCAGCTCTGTAGTTTGACCATGAGGCTCCTCACAGTCTCAGCTAGATCTGGAGGGGTCGCTACCGCCCTCCTTTCGTCAGACTCTTCATCTCTATTGTGGGATCCATCTCCCACTTCATGGTGAGTCACCATTCTATGCGTCTACAGTTTACCGCAGTTGATCGTCCACTTGTGTGAAAAATAAAAATGCTTATTGTTAGTCAATATTTTTATTCATTCATAACCAACACAAAAATTCATATTTTTCACATGCATACACACAGTAGGAGTTTTCATTCTTAACTTCGACTTGTGATTTAAGGGGGTTAATATAGAGGGTTACTCCTTTTAAGAGTACTTCGAATGGAGTCTGTGTGCAACCCGTTCATGAGCCCAAGAAGGCCAAGTGTTGTAACCATGCTCTGATACCAATTTGTCGCACACCCACTACGACATAATAGATTTTTCGCCTTTTTCTTTCTCCTTCTTTATCGAGGGACAGAGTCCCCGAATTCCTACGAGGTTCTGGCATAGGCTAGGACTTCCGATCAGGACCTTCACTAACCAATCCACTGGTTCTTTCATTGAAAATCCGTCGTATACAACTCAAGCACCGAACGCAGGCTTCACCTCCATGTGATCATCGGTTATGACCCCGGGCTAAGCCAAGAGGCGCCTTTCGCATTTCGTGACTCAGCGATGCCCGAGAGTCGAGTCTTTCGACTCTTCAAACCCTGAAACCCGAAATCGTACCTTCGCTGAGATCGACGGGTGCGAATCTCTACCCTAATCCAATGGTCCTAGCCGTATCGGGCCTTCAGAAATCGGGAGTTCGAAATGGAACAGAGTCAAGTTCTTTGACTCTTCAAACCCTGAAACCCAAAATCCTATTCACACTAAGTCGACTCGAAGTTTCACATACTGGGTTTTCACGTACCGGGATTTTGAAACTTGCGAAGACGAGGGGTTCATACCCTTGGGTTTCCTGAGTGCTGAAATGCTGAAATCAATTCACACTACACCGCTTCGGGATTTCACATACCGGGTTTTCGTGTACTAAGATTTCTCAACTTGCGAAGATGAGGGGTTCATACCCTTGGGTTTCCCAGGTGCCGAAATGCCGAAATCAATTCACACTACATCGCTTCGGGATTTCACATACCAGGTTTTCGCATACCGGGATTTCGCAACTTGCGAAGACGAGGGGTTCATACCCTTGGGTTTCCCGGGTGACGAAACGCTGAAATCAATTCACACTACACCGCTTCGGGATTTCACATACCGGGTTTTCGCGTACCGGTATTTCGCAACTAGCGAAGACGAGGGATTCATACCCTTGGGTTTCCCGGGTGCCGAAACACTAAAATCCCATTTACTTCACGACAGGGGCAAGGTAAACTCGCGGATTTACTACAATGGTAGTCTTTTCAAGGGGCTCACTCCAACTCTGGAATGCGAGGGAACTTTCTCGAAAAAGGGTGCCTTCGGGAAGATAAACCAGGGCATAGCACGAGTCAAGTTAGATGGGTCAATCCTCTGGGGAACGGACTCGTATCCTCAACTTATACATTCTATACATTAACCGATTTGTAGTTATATTAGTATAGACATGCATCCATTATTTCCAATCAAAGCACAAGGTAAACACCTCAATACAGAAACTATTTACGAGCGTATAAAAATGAGCATGAGATCATGACATTCAATTCCAAATGCAAGACATAACACTGATCAGAAATTTCGAATGTGATGCGAATGCTGAGAGGGGTGCTCGTTTCCACCCAATTGTAGGCTCAGTGATTCCAACCGGATTTACCACTAGCCACCCTCGAGCTAGACCACGATGCTTTGAGACTCAGTCTCCTGCTTCCAACTCAACGGAAGTCAAGGACGAAGGTTACTCCCCTTCTCCTCTGTTCATGACTCTTTGTATTTTCAAAATTCCTCCGGTTCTCCTTTCGCGATTCCTGTCACGCCCGCTCCCCCCTTCTGCCCCCCCCTTTCCACACTGCTTTCCTTGCCCTTTCTTGTGAGGTTGCGTGTGGCGCAAATTTCCCCATTCATGTTCAGGTATGAGAGCTTCTATGGATGGGCGGTTTGCCCCCATCCCCTCATTTTCTCTTGAGGAGCCTCCCCACCTACCACCCTGGCAGGTAATTCATTCTGGGGTCAGAGTGTGAGCTTTGGTTTCCAAGCACGTACAAAATAGTACGGTTTCAGTTCAGTGGAAGTTAACGCATCCATTCCCGGCCCCTTCCACCACCTCTCATCAACCATCATGGTCTCTTTCATCACATCCCCCTCCCAACAATCATGCGACACATATTCATGATATAATTTACATTCATCGACCTTTTATACAAAGGTCTGTCAAATCAAACATTCACATCTTTAAGTTTTCCATAGTTCTTGGCCAATATAGTTATTTTTACAGACTGGGGGAAACAGGGTGTTACATTAACCCACCAACAAAAAGGTCAGGAGCAATGTATATTATTACTGTGACATAGTACTTAACAAGATGGGA
Organism: Picea mariana; assembly: GCA_032191745.1. Classification (NCBI taxonomy): domain Eukaryota; kingdom Viridiplantae; phylum Streptophyta; class Pinopsida; order Pinales; family Pinaceae; genus Picea; species Picea mariana. The sequence continues at coordinate 39,521 of JASDQU010586440.1, read as the reverse complement.
AGAAGAAACACCAATACAATATTGCACCATAGATACAACAACACACTTCTTGTTTGATAAAGTGATCACTAGATTTGGATGCCTAAGGATCTTGATGAGTGACCAAGGCACTCAATTCATTAACAACACTATTAAGGCTATGATTGAGGAGTTTTAAGTTTATCATCAAAAGAGTACACCATATCATCCTCAAGCAAATGGAATAGTGGATTCCTTTAATAAGATCCTCGAGAATGAATTGACAAAGATTTGCAATGTCAACAGGGATGATTGGGACTTGAATATACCAGCAGTACTGTGGCCCTACAAGACCACATGTAAACAATTGATAGGGCAGACACCATTTAGATTGGTGTATGTTCAAGAAGTAGTGGTTCCATCATAATTTTTGGTACCTAGTTTGTGTGTAGCAACAATTACTAACATGTCAAAGCGAGGCACAATATAAGAAAGGATAAGTCAGCTGATGCTCATGGAAGAAGATAGGATTATAGCAGGGTTTCACCAAGAGGTACAAAAAGCAAGGGACAAATCTTGGCCGAAAGAGTCCACGACCGAGCTGTTGAGGAGTTTGAAGACGCTCAACACCAAAGGGACCGAATTCAGGATGAGCTGGCTGACATGAGGTAGGTCCTAGAGTAGATCAAAGAAGTGCAGAGGGCGAGAAAAAAAACAAAGTCATTCCCCGCAACATCAGAAGCAAGAGACAAGGCTGCGTCGAACAAACAAGATATGATCCAGACGATAGCACAGGCGAGCCCGACCTTCTACATTACACCCATCATGCTGTGTATGGATGAGATTGTAGGAATGAAACCCTTGAAATATCTGGCGTAGATATAGTTGGTAATGGGGTGGATACCAACCAAGGCACTATACAAATTGCAAGTTAGTGACGCGAAGGAGGTGCAGTTGCGTGCATGAAAATACATAGCAGAGTTTCAACACACAAAGGAAAACAAAGAGGAGTTGGAGGTTGTGCTCGAGCAAGTCAAGCTTGAGACCAAATATGAGAAATATCGCATGGATAGGCTTGAGCAGGGAGTGGCTATAGCCTATGACAGAATTCCAAAAAGCGCGCAAATAGAAGATCCCACGACAACACAGAAAATTGATCAGATTATGCAAACCATTGATCAATATAGACATGAGATCAAGAACCTTCGGGAACAACTCATTCCTACCACTCCCCCGGAGGTGAAGGAACAAAGGAAGAAGGAATAAACTAAACAAATGAATGAAATGGAATGACAAGTTAGCACAACTATCGACTTGTTTGATAGAGAATCACAACTATGGACAAAGATGGAGGAATATCAACAGGTCCAACACTGGGACAAGGAAGGGGAAAATATAAGTGTAGCTATCCAGGACCTCAAGGAGAGGCAGAAAATGATGAAGATCACCGAGTGCCTCAAAGGAATGCAGGACATGAAGAAGTTGAAAGCAGAGCTAATAGCTGCACAAACATAGAAGAAGGATCGACAAGCTTAAATGGAACTGCTCCAAGAGATAGCAGCGGAGGTCATTGCGCAGGCAAAGGAAGAAAAGAATAACATGGAGAAAAAACATGCAGAGTGCGCATAAATGATCAGGGAGGAGATCATAGTGCAAGTGTTGGATGCACTCAGAGAAAAGACTGCCTAGGCTCAAACACAAGCAAGGGAACTCACAGACAAGTTCCATACTCTCGCAGGAGCTATTGAAAAAGTGTGCAAAGCATAGGTGGCTTGGGAAAAATGCTATTTTTGGGAAGAAAAAAATGAAGGGAAGAAAGGACAACTGGAAGGGAAAGAAACACCTGTGAGGGAATCATGCGAGGGAGACCTAATGGCGCCAGGGTTAGGGTTTTTACAATGTATTGTAATGGCTGTTGATCCAAGAATATATATAAGTAGTACTTAGGAGGTCTACGGGGGACCGGTGGGAAACAAGGAGAGTTCGAAAGTTGTAAGGTTTGTAAGAAATGTACTATTCCATAATCTGGTGAGCTAGAGAATCAGTGAGAAACTCGATCTCGAGGGTTAGATTGTAGGCTGAGGATCCTGGTGTGATCTAGTTAGCCTCATAGGGATTAGGAAGCCTGCTAAAAGTGTAATATCCAAGATTGTAAACATGCACGACATGACCTATTGCTGAGACATAATAAAGAGCTTGAGAGCCATATCTTTGTGGATGTGGCCCAGGAGGGGGTGAACCACGGTAACACTTGTGTTGTGTGATTGGATGTATGCATCTGTAGTGTTGTTAAGAATTAAATTCTAGATGAATGAATGAAAGAACTAGTTAGATCTGATACTCCACATGCATGAATAGAATGACTGCTTTAATCAGTTGTTAGACTAAATAAATAAATATCACAAGGTACAACCACATATATCCACTCATTCCATGCTACAAGAACCTTAGTATTGTAGCCACCCATAGACCTATCTTAGGTGAGACTGTGTAGTACAACCAGTGTGCAGCGTTGTCTTCTGATTTACCAGGGGGGCCGATAGTTTTAGAGGGATTTTGTTGGAAGCTTGTTAAATCTGAACCTAGGTTAGTCTGTGGCAGTAAGGTAATATAAGAGTAGATAGCTGTTAAACTAGAATAACAAAAAAACTAACAGTTTCCAATCCTCTATCCTTTCTTTGTGGGTTGCCTACCATCTTGTTGGGGTCTATCTTAGTGCAACATATAATGCTAACAACCTTTGTTATTCAGGTATCTGTAGATTGAATTCATTAACAAAATAACTTACCTCAGTCACTTCATCAAATTTTGGCATATCACGTACCTCTATTCTGATCCAACGCAAAGAGTGAGTAGTGTGTGCACACCTTCTGGTCGATACCTCATGCAATCAATGCTGCCAGTGTTCAATTTCTACCTCTGAGTCTGATGTGCAAGAGCTTATGCTTCTCCAACTAAGCATACCATATACAATGGGATTGATGTAGTTTTCCATGTGCACTATCATATTATATAAGTTATCAATTTCCTTTCTTGTGGGTTCCACATATCTTCTTGCCTCTAGGGGGTCTAATGACGTAGTGACTTTTAAGTCTCCTCCTTCAAAAATCATCTCTCTTTTCTTCAGATTGATTCTTGCTTGATTGTCAAAGGCCCAATCTAGTCCAAGCAAAGTGGGGTATGACTGACTCTTGTCCACAATCTCAATGTGTTCAAATTCATATACACTACACACTCCATCTATGTTCATAGGTACTCCTACCAGTCTCCTGATCGGTATTATCTTATGTTGGTTAGTAAAACTCAAATGGATAGTCGACCATACTAGCTTCATTTCCCCCATCATCTCCCATGTTTGTATTGGGAGAAAATTGACGTCTAATCCTAAGTCCAAGATGACATTATCCATGTCATATTCTCCTATTTGCACACTTAATATGAACTCTCTATTTGTCCTCTTCTTGCGAAGGACTTGTATCACTGATTTCTGCATTGTAGGTATTTCTCTGTTTGGTGTAAACTGATCAATCATCCTGCGTAGTGTATTTAGTGTAGCCTCATCCTGCATCAATTCTAAACAAATTTTTAGAAATTCCTTCAAAGTAGTTACCTTCTCCGTTTTCCTATCTGGAATAGTGTGATCATATACTAGCGGCATATCATATACGGGTGGTGTCCTTGATGTTTACGCTATCCAGTCTGGTCCTAGTATTTCCTTCCTTGCTTGCTGGTAAGTCTCCTTTTCTTTTCGTGGGTTAAATGTTGGCCTAGGCTCAACTTCTTTTATTATCCATTTTTCTATTCCATTTCCATTCCCTATCACATCTGGTCCGGTTCTTGTCCCACTGTGCGTAAAAAATTCTACTTTTGAATGATCATCGCATTCTTCAACAACTATCATTTGCAAGTTCTGGTTTTGATTTTGATTCTAATGTTGGTTTTGATTCCCTCTTGCTTGCCACTTTTATATAAACATAGGACAATATTCTATTGCATGATCCAAGGCCCTGCAATACATGCATGCCATGCAAGGATTTGGGAAATCTATTGCTAAGTGTCCCAGTTGATTGCAGTTGTAACAAATCATCAGTCCTCTTCCTCCTCGACCAAATCCTCAACATCTTCGACCTCTACCGAAATCTCCACATCCTCCCTGATTAAATCCTATTGGAGTGTTATACTATGGGATTTCTCCTTCTGCTGCGACATTTTCCTCCTGGATTATTTAAGCATCCGAAGTGCTCTCTCTCATCAGGTAGAATGCGCGACAATCGTTCTCATCGTGTCCTACCAACTTGCAAAAATTACAGAATAAATTCCTTGGGGTGCTCTGATATTTCTGCAGTAGGGGACAAGAAGTCGGATGATGCCCCCATGTATTACATATCTCGCAGTACCCTACTCCTCCTGCCAATTGGTTCGGTGCTCCTGTGGGCATATACCACGTGAAAGTAGGACACTCTTCTCTTCAACAACTATCATTTGCAAGTTCTGGTTTTGATTTTGATTCTAATGTTGGTTTTGATTCCCTCTTGCTTGCCACTTTTATATAAACATAGGACAATATTCTATTGCATGATCCAAGGCCCTGCAATACATGCATGCCATGCAAGGATTTGGGAAATCTATTGCTAAGTGTCCCAGTTGATTGCAGTTGTAACAAATCATCAGTCCTCTTCCTCCTCGACCAAATCCTCAACATCTTCGACCTCTACCGAAATCTCCACATCCTCCCTGATTAAATCCTATTGGAGTGTTATACTATGGGATTTCTCCTTCTGCTGCGACATTTTCCTCCTGGATTATTTAAGCATCCGAAGTGCTCTCTCTCATCAGGTAGAATGCGCGACAATCGTTCTCATCGTGTCCTACCAACTTGCAAAAATTACAGAATAAATTCCTTGGGGTGCTCTGATATTTCTGCAGTAGGGGACAAGAAGTCGGATGATGCCCCCATGTATTACATATCTCGCAGTACCCTACTCCTCCTGCCAATTGGTTCGGTGCTCCTGTGGGCATATACCACGTGAAAGTAGGACACTCTTCTTTTTTGTGGCCTTTTGTCTTGCATGTTATACACTAAACATGTTCGTGCTTCTCCTTCTCCTTCATTATCTCTGACAATTGAATCCTCAACATAGCCAATTGTGACTGTACCTGCGCCATCTCCTACGAGAGATACTTCTAATTTCATCATGATTTCCAATGCTTTGGGTTGTGACGTGACCTTCTGTTGTGTTAAAGGATAGTGGATGTGTGGCAATAGGCCTCCTGTAAACCATTCTCGATGCTGTTCATCGGGAATCTAAAAGTTTAACCTATCCATTACATCTTTAAATATCTGGTCGAAATCCCACACTATCTCGTTCTATACTTGCTTTATTTCTTTTAACTTTGAAATATATTGAGATTCAAATTTTGGCTTCCTAAATTCCTTGAGCAACGATTGTTTGATTTCTACCAAAGTTCTTGACTACTTGATTGGTGTAGTTTTCTGGTACTTCATATACGATATCAATGCGCTATTTCTGAAATTTGTTGCTAATTACGCGATTTTTGATGCTTCATCTTGGACCTTCTTTGCAGTCCATATAGTCTCACATATTGTTGGTTACTCTCTCTTATCTCCTTTCTGAGTTTATTGACCCAGGGTTCATGTCTGTTTAGGTTTCCAACAAAGCCTCTAAAACTATCGGCCCTCCCAGTAATCTAGAAGGCAACGCAACGCACAGGGTGCACTGTGCAGTCTCACCCAAGATAGTCTTAATGGGTGGCTACAATACTCATGTGTTTACATCCTAGGATTGAGCGAGAGATATGATAACTGTGTAAATGAAGTGCTACTGTAACGTGTTAATGCAATACACTGTTATTACGACTTATGCAAGGAATATAACAACTCATTTACTAAGATTATCAATATCTATTGAAAGACAATAAAAAAATACATGCATTCAATCACATAACATAGATGTCACCATGGTTCACCCCCTTCTGGGCTACATCCACAAAGATCTGTCTCTTCGCTCTTTTATTATAGTAGTCCTTCATTACAGTGCCACACACTTTACAATTCTTCTCAGTTGGGAAAGATCTATATGAGGTGGACTAGATCGCACCAGGCTCCTTAGCCTATGACCTAACCCTCAAAATCTACCCCATTCCGTCCTCTCTTATCTCAACAACTTACAAAAATAGGTCATACAATAAAGTATCGCATATATTTCGACTCTGTAGAATAACGACTAGTCTTCATAACAATCCGCAAACTCTCCTTCTTATGATACCTAAGTATATATATTTATATGTTTCTGGCTCTTAAGCCATTACAATACATTACCAAAACCCTAACCCTACCGTCATTAGGTCTTCCATGCATGCGGGCGTGTTATTCTCCTACTAGCTGTCACTTTCTTCATGCATTCCTTCTTTCCCAAAATCACCTTTCTTTCCACTTTGGTCTGCCTCCAATAGGCCCCCAACACTGACATGTGGCTAGTCCCGAGTCACCTAACCTTTGTGCACTCCGTCGATCTCCTTGGTGATCACTTGGAAATTTTCCTTGAGCTCCACTGCTTGTGTTTGTGTCTGCGCGGTATTCTCCTTAAGAGTGTCTACTAACTGGGCTGCAATTCCATGATTGATTAATCCTGTGCACTCTACTTGAGTCTGTTCTATATGTGTCTTGGCTTCCTCTTCCTATGCAAGAACTTCTGGCACTCATTCTTGAAGCGGTTCCATTTGAGCCTGAAGCTCCTTCTTCTGTATTTGTGCAGTGGTGAGTTCTGCCTATAATTTCTTCATATCTTGTGCCCCTTTGATGCGCTCGGTGATAGACATTGTCTTCTGTCTCTGCTTGAGGTCTTGGATAGCTATGCTTATCCTTTCTTCTTCCTTGTCCCACCTTTGGACTTGCTGATCCTCTTCTAGCTTTGTCCAAAGTTGTGCTTCATTCTCGAACAAGTCTGTTGCTGTGCTAACCTGTCGCTCTATCTCCTGTAGCTTCTCTACTACTTCCTGCTTCCTTTTCTCCTTTACTGCTGGTGGAGTGATGGGTGTAAGCTTCTCACGGATATTCTTGATCTCCTTCTAATATTGATCGACTGCCTGTGCAATCTGATCAATATTTTCTGCTACTGTGAGTGCATCCCTCTGTGCAGTCATTGGACTATTTGCATAAGCTCCTACTACTTTTTGCGCCAATCCATTCATGCGCTCCCTTTCCTCTTGGGTATCGAACTTATCCTACTCACATATTGTTTCCAATGTGTCCCACTTCTCCGTTTCCTGCTGCAATTCGGCTAAGTCTATGCGTGCACGAGACTGTACCTCTTGGGTAATGATACCTACAATTTGTGTAGAGCCTTGGATGGTATCCACGACAATACTAGTTGGATTTGGGCTAAGTCCTTTAGGGGTGTCTACCCCACGATCTCGTCCATGCGCAACATACTGAGTGTAATGTGGAATGTTGCACTCAGCTACGGTATTGTATGGACTGTGTCGTGCTCGCCTTCTTTCAGCCTTTCTTCTATCTGTGAAGCTGATGGCCCTATTCCCATGCTATTGCCCGCTATATGCGCTTCCCCGACCTGCTTGAGGGTTGCATGTCTTCCAACTCCTCTTGAATTTTGTCCCTATGATGTGTGACATTTTCAAAGTCCTTGGATATACAATCTTTAACCCTTTGGGCTATCATCTCTCATCGTCCTCCGTGATTGTGTAATTCGATAGTGTTCTTTGCACCTTCATTTTCTTGCACGTGCCCCCCATCTGAAAAGCTGGTTTCTTACTAAGGCCTGGTTCCTGGGGATTGGGACTTGGTGTAGTCCCTTGTGCGGCCTCAGCCTGTTTCTACTGCACTTGAGCCGGCTGCATAGAATCCTTTGTCCCTTTATGGGTCTTTGTCTTAGCTGTGCCTTCGTTTGTTTGCTTTTTCTTTGTCTGGCCTGTCCTCTATTTCTTGAGCACTGAGACTTTTTGAGGCTGTGTTTGTTCCTAGCCTGTTTCTTCTTTTGCTGTCTTTGTAGGTATTTCTTGGGTAAGGACTGGGATATTCCACTCATCTTCCTAGTATTTGATCACCATTTCAATGTCTCCCTCCGTGATACAGTAGTGCATTTGTAGCCACTGCTTATTGGGATCCTTTTGCACATGTATCCACATCGCATGTCGTGTGGCCTTGAAGTTAGCAATGTACCGATAATGTGTGACTGCCTCTGGTGTTATTCTCCACATGTTGGAGATGGCCTCCTACATGTCTCAAAGGTATCCTTCAAATACAATTGCGTTCATTTTCTTGTTCTTAGCATCCGACACGACGCCAAGTGCTGAAGAATGTGTAACTCGGTTCCTTCCATCCCATGATAGCTATCAACATGAGTAGCCATGAGTAGTGAAATTCTATTCCTATATCCTGTGCATACTTGTAGTCATCCAGAAACAAATTCAAGAGGTAGGGTGCCCAACTAACTATTGTGCCCTCGATGCACTGAGTTGCAACTGCGACGACCCCGACCAGAACTTCCCCATGACATTTCCTTAGCAGCTTGCAGGACAAGATTTTTGCGGCCATTTGTGTTGTGACATTATTGATCCTCTTGATTATGATTCCTTGTGTCCCCCTGTCAGTACCATATTTCTTCTTCATTTCCTCTGCAAGTGTTTTCTCCTTTGACTTATCGTCGAGGATTTGTGCGGGATCCATGCCTCGGGATGGTAATCCTATGATGTGCACAATAAAATCTACATCTATCGAGATGAGATTGTCCAACCAAATGTCCCCGCCATGTGTGACTGCTAACAATTGTTTCAC
>JASDQU010586440.1:6693-30728 GCA_032191745.1 Picea mariana | reverse complement strand
TCTTCTTCATTTCCTCTGCAAGTGTTTTCTCCTTTGACTTATCGTCGAGGATTTGTGCGGGATCCATGCCTCGGGATGGTAATCCTATGATGTGCACAATAAAATCTACATCTATCGAGATGAGATTGTCCAACCAAATGTCCCCGCCATGTGTGACTGCTAACAATTGTTTCACGCAACCTCTTATGTACTTTCCTCTGCCAAAGTGTGGTAAATCCAACAGACCTAAAATACTTGTTTTCTCCAATCTTGTTTCCCATTAGAGTGGTTGATCAATCGGTTCCCCAACTGCATTCACTCCCATGGTTTGTAAGTATACCCTCTTTGCAAATTACGGGAACTTGTCTGTGTCTGCTACATCATGATTCAAGTATTTCAGTTTGTCGACCTACCCTAGCAAGCATGATTCCACCTGTACCCTATTTGGTATACGTGGTAAAATGAGGGCTGCGACAGGTTGCTTGTGAGGTGACCTAGGTACCTGCTGCTTGTATTTCTTTGGTGGTGGTTGGCTTGAGGTTCCAGCGGCTACTGCTTGTACTTTGGAATACCATTCTGGACAACCTATGACATATTCTACTATTCCTTCTGGTGGATGGTCTGATATGGTCATTTGAGACTCGTCTGGTTCAACTACTACTTCCTCATTCATCGTCATTCCATTAAATCTCGGTGCTACTTCAATGTTCTCTGGTTGTGCCTCCTTCAGGGTTTATGCATCTAGGTTCTGTTGCTATTGTGCCTCGGTTGGCATATCTACGTTCATGCTCTTTGCTACTGGCTATTGGGTTTCTTCCACCACAGGTGTGGGGTTTACCGATGTTGTATCTGTTGATGGGGTTTCTTCAACATTAATGACCTCTGACAGTTGTTGTTCACCTTCATCCAATTATACTTGTGACCTGGTTCTAACTCTGGGTTGTCTGACAGTCTGACTTGCGTCTTCTTTCTTTGGTGGTGCCATGGTGGTGAGTTTTGAATGCTTGTTGAGTTTGATTGATCTCTGTGATCTCTGTGTACTCCGCTCTGTGCTCCTTCGCCTCTATCACTCTCTGCCTATTCTCTTTTCGCAAATAGACTCTTTTCTCCCGCATTTGTGTGTTGTATGGACATCTCATGAAGATTTTCAAGGATGCTACCTTACTTATGGGTTCAACGCACCTCCGGTTCTTTCATACTTTCCATTACTCTGCCTTGTTGTCTCCAGTTGGTGCAATTAATGTGGCATCCCATCGATCCTTTTTGTCATTTAATTCTGTATACCTCCATCTTTTCATACTTCTTTTGTCATCTTTCCATTTCCTGCTTGTTTCCACTTTTGACCTGGTCGTTAGCCTTATCCTTTCCAAGTTTGTATTCCTAAGTATGCGTGCCCCTTCTTCTTTCGACACACTTTACCTTTATTGGTACTATTTAAAATTCTGTTTTTTTTTTTTTCACAGCGCAGTGGGTGGTTGACTATCCTTGTACAGCTTCAGTCGACTCTCATTGATCATCCCTCTAAGTTTTGTGCTCAATAATTCTTTCAACTATACAACTCCTCCATCTGTGACAGATTTTACTTTGTATGGTCATAACCAGTGAATTCTTAGCTTTCCTGGGTGCTCAAATGATTTGCTGTCATACATCAATACTATATCTCCTTCCTTGAAGGTTTTCTTCTTTATGTGTCTATCATGCCAAGATTTATCCCTTGATTTATGAACTTGTTGGTGAAATCTTGCTAGGATCCAATATTTCTCCATGGTCATCAACTGGTTTAGTCTCTCCTATACTGCACCTCGTTCTGTCATGTGTGTAATTGCTACTACTCACAAACTGGGTACTAGAAATTCTAATGGCACCACTGCTTCCTGACCATATACAAGTTGAAATGGTGTGTGCCCTGTCAACTTTTTACACGTAGTCTTGTAGGCCCATAATACTGCTGGTATCTTGAGGTCCCAATCATCCCTGTTGACATTACATATCTTTGTTAGCGCATTCTCCATGATTTTGTTAAATGCTTCTATTGTTCCATTTGTATGTGGATGGTATGGTGTGCTCTTCTGATGATGGACTTCAAACTCTTCATTCATAGTGCTAATAGTGTTGTTTATGAAGTGTGTGCCTTGGTCACTCATCAAAACTCTTGGGCATCCAAATATAGTGATTATTTGTTCAAATAAAAAGTGTGATGTTGTTTCTGTGCTGCAATCCTTCACTGGCATTGCTTCCTCCCATCTTGTTAGGTACTTTGTCGCAGTGATGATGTACCTTGGTCCTGTTCTTTTTGTTGGTGGGTTGATTGGTCCCACAAAGTCTATTGCCCATTTATCGAATGACTGAAGTGTTACTTGTGGTCATAGTGGCATCTCGTCTCTTCTGTTGGGTTTACCTACCCTTTGACAGACATCACATCTTTGACAGTACTCCTTCGAGTCTCGGTGAATGGTCGACCAACATAGTCCTGCGTGCGATACCTTCTGCACGGTAGATTTTCCTGCGTAATGTCCTCCTGCTATTCCCTCATGGGATTCTGTTAAAACTCTCGATCTTTCATGTTCTAACACATATCTCCACAAGATGATGTCTGCGCCCATTTTATACAAATGTCCCGTGATCAGTTGATAGTCTATAGCTTGAACTACCATATTTTTCTTCTGCGTGGAATTATATTCCTACGGCGTAGTACCTATGCTCAAGTATTGAATGATATATGCAAAGTATTCATCAGCAATATGAACTAAAAATAATTGTGCATTCATAAAGTTGTCTTCTAAATTTGTAGGTTCTTCACCATTTATGACTTGTGATAGGTGGTCCGGTCCTGCATTCAATTTTCCTGGCTTGACTATTACTTCAAAGTCAAATTATTGAAACAATAGTAACCATCGACAAATTCTCCCCCCCAACACTAGCTCGTTGAATAGGTATTTCAAGGCTGAGTGATCTGTGAACATATTAAAGTGTGTCCCCAATAAGTAATGTCTGAACTTATGCAGTGCGTAGACCATAGCTAGGCCTTCCCTTTCTGTAGTGTTATAATTCTATTCTGATTCTGATAACTTTCTACTTGCAAAAGCTATGGGGTGATCCAAATCCCCCGGTCCTGGCTGTGCCAAGATAGCTCCAAGTGCTATGGATGATGCATCTACATGTATGTGGAATGTCTTCTCCAGTCTAGAAATACCAATATTGGCTCGATGACCATCTTTTCCTTCAGGGTATCCAGACCGTGTTGGCACTCATCGTTCCACTGAAACTTTGTTTCTTTTCTTAACAATTTTTCCATTGGCACGGTAATTTGCACGTACCCTTTGATGAACTTTCTATAGTATCCTATGTGTCCCAATCTCACTCTTAGCTGACAGACTATTTTTGGTGGTGGTAAGTTAACAATTACTGCTATCTTTGTAGGATCTACTAGCAAAACCCTGTTTGCATACTATGTGGCCCAATAGTATCCCAAATGATGTTCTGAGTATGCATTTATTTATGTTTAAGGATATTTGGCACTACCTACATCTCTCTAACATCAACCGTAAGACTTCTACATGGTATTTCAACAAACTATAGATTGTCCAATGGTCTAGGTATACCTCGAGAAACTGGTGGATGAATTCCTTAAACACGACGATGACTACTCTGGAAAATATTGCTGGTGCATTCTTCGGTCCAAACGACATGAATGTGTACTGGTAGGATCTCCATTCCATCGCAAATGTGGTCTTGTATCTGTCTTCCTATTTTATCTTAATCTGGTGGTAGCCTGAGAATCCATCAGTGAATGAGTAAGCTTGATGTCCTCCTATGTTCTCTAACACTTCATCTGTAAAAGTTGTAGGGAACGGGTCATGTAGGCATGTATCGTTCAACTTCCTCAAGTCGACCCATATCCTTATTCCTCGTTTTTTGTCCTGCACTACCATTGGGCTTATCCATTCTGATTCCTTGATCGGTTCTATGATTCCAGCTTCGAGCATCCTGTCGATCTCAACTTTGACTTTATACTTATATATTGGGTTCAGTCTGTATGGTTGTTGTATGATCGATCATTCTTCAAGTCTGAGTGGTATCTTCATTTCTCCTAGCTCTCCGGCTATACTCTTCATTTCTGTAAATTTGGTGAGAAACAGGTCACTGTACTCGTGTAGTAACTCTATTATTCTTTCTACTATTTATTCATCCCAGTAATCTCCAATGCTAGCCATTTTTGGATTCTTGATTGTCCCAATGTTAACTTTCTTCACCTTGATCGGCATGACAATAAATTCAGATTCGATAGGTGGACCCTCCACTTCTTTTTCTCCTTCTGTTTCCTCGATCTGAACATCACGTAGATCATCTTCCTCTAGTGCGTCTTCGTGCACATGGTAACAAGACAAAAATTCCTTGACTGTCTATTTGTTCCGCTGTTGTTCTTATGTTATGAGCTCAACTTCTAGTCCCTTGATGAATATTACTCCTCTTATCCGTTTAAGTGTTGCATCTATGTTGGGGATCTCATTCTCGAATGAGAAAGTGACTGTAGATTTTTGTTTCAATGTCATCCATGTCACAGTTCCTCTGCGCAGTTCCTGGTCTGTGTACCAGTTTGCTGGTATGCCCTCTAGAGTGTGTATGAAATGATGAGGCCATTCCTCTGGGGGTGTCATTTTCCACAACGTTCTACACTTCTCTAAGTATTCCGCTGGTACCCCCTTTCCATCGTACTTCTACTGCTTGTTGTCTTTCTGTTCTGTGCCAAACCTTATGCGCAGTAACCGCTTACATTGGTACCAATCTGTGATTGTTTATTTGTGTGCACCCCACCATCTTGCAGGTGTGGCCTTGAGTGCTATATCAAGTGCTAAGAGTCACTGATTCTCTGAAACTTCATCTTCCTACTGTGCCAAGAATGTTTCCAGATTGTTTATCCCATGGAAGCTGGGTGGTTCTCTTACTTCCGTGCCTACCCATCTTACTGCGCGATCTATTCGTGCACATCTTCTTGTGGAAACTTTGTGTAGCCTTTGTTGCCAGTTCTCTAAACTGGCGTCTGAGTTTGTTGCACATCAATTAATACTCCACCAACTGAGTATCCCATCTATAGTTGGGTTTACATAATCCTCATTGCGCGCAGTTGTTCTGTACAACTGGTTGATTTCCTCTAAGCCTAAGCAAGTAGGTTCTACAAACCTCTCCCCTTCTGATGGGTCTAATGGCACGATGACCTTGTATTCCCCTAACTCAAATGCCATCTTTCTTGTCTTTAGATTGATTATGGCCTAGTTGTCAAATGCCCCATCCAAACCAAGAAAATATGGATATGGTGTTGTGCCATCCACTATTTCAATGACTTCAAAATATGCTTTAGTGCGCACTCCATCTAGATCTACTGTCACTCCTTTCAGTCTATCGATTGGTAGGACTCTATGTTGGTTTGCTAGTTTTAGTTGAACAGGTGAATATCCTAATGTGGACTCTCCCATGCATTGCCATGTATTCTTTGGTAATACATTCACTTCAGATCCTAGATCTAGTATGATATCTCCCATGTTGAAATATCCGATGTTGACATTCATTCTGAACTCCCAACTGGTTCTTCTTCTTGTATGTAGGTGATTGACTATTTTTGGCTCTAGTTTTCCTTATGTCTTGATGCTACATTTTTCTAGTATGTTTTGCAATATTTTCACAAATGATGAATCGTTTAATACTTTTACACATGATTGCAAAAATCCTTTGATTGTACTTACTTGTCCCATGGGTTGCATTTCATTGGTTTGATCCAATAATGGAGGCATCTCGTTCTCCGGTGCTTCCTTGATTTGTTGTGCAGTTGAAGTCAACGCCATATCTTCCTTCTGAAATTCTTGTCTTTCTTGCTTAAATATCTCCTTCTCATTTTGTACGTCGAACTGCTTCCTTGGTTCAGTGTTCTTCTTCACCCATTGGTTTTGTACTGGCTCTTGTCGAACTGCGTCGTTCCATGTTTTAGCTCCTCCGTGGGTAACTATATTGATGTTCCATCCTTCATTCCTTGCTTTAGCTAAAATCCACTGAACATTCTGGTTGTTTGGGTTTCTCTTTTCCTGAATCTTTACTAATAGTGTCAGACATTCTTCTGTATCATGGTCCGATGCATGACATTACATACAAGTTGATGGTGGAAGCCAACATTCCCTTGCATAATGTTTCGGTTGTTGACAATTATGACATACCACTGGTCCTCTACCTCATCCAAAACTTCCTCTTGCTTGTCCTCCACCTCTGCAGCCTGCTTTATCTCCTCTCGGCGTGTTATACTGAGGTGCCTAATTATATTGCATGGTATTGTATTGAGGTTGTGTTGCGTTGTACTGTGGATGGATGGTATTATATGGTTGCTGCGCAATATTATACTGCTGTTGTACAGTGTTGTATGGAGCTGGAACTTGATTAAACTAAGGTGTGGTTTTCCCAGTCATCATTTTTGCCTGCACTCTGTATGCATCTAATGCCCTCTCTCTCATCAAATCCATATTTCTACAATCTTTGTCGTCGTGGCCCACTAACTTCCAAAAATTGCAATACGAACTCTTTTGGACTGTTTGGTATTTTTGCATCATTGAGCAGTGATATGGATTGTGGCCTAGTTTCTTGCAGATTTCACACCATATTCCTCCTGTTGGTAACATATTTGGCATTTCGACTGCCATATACTGCACAAATTTTGGAAATTCGTTCTTGTGGTGTCCTTTCGTCCTGCATGTAGTACACCAAACGAATTCTCATTTATCCTTATTCTTATTTTGATTTAGCTAAAACATTAAGTTCTTCAAATCCTCCTTCAGTTCTTCAATGGATGGATCTGTTTGCTGATACTGGTTTTCTTCTAGTTGCATGGATGCCTGCAGAGCCTCTGCATGCGTCTGGAACTTTTGTTGTCACAATGGGTATTTCAAGTGTGGTATCAGTGAATTGACGAACAAGTGCCGATATTGCATATCAGTCATAAGATATTTCAACTTTCCCTTCAGTCTCTTGAATCTCTGGTCAATTTACCAAACAGATCCTCCTAGCTTCTTTCGAATTTCTATCATCTCATTCATGTATTGATCCTTTGAGCTCGGATTTTGGAACTCATTAATCAATAACTTATTAATATCTATCAGTGTCCTTGTCATCCCAGGTGTACTGTTTGTGTCTAAACTCATGTACCAATCTAGTGCGCGGTCTCTTAGCGTAATAGCTAACTGTGCCAGTTTGGTATCTTGATCAATGATATTTTTTTCTTCCTAGATCTTTGCACAAATGAACAAGTGTTTCTCAGGGTCTTCTGTTGCTTCTCCTCGAAATTATGGTAACCTGATGGTGGGATCATGCCCTACCATTCTGAACCCTAAACTACTAGCTCCGCGCGATGTAGATACCTGACTAGTGTTGCCTGAACTTGATCCTCCAGTTGTTGTTCCTTGCGTAGACATAGTTCCTACTGTCTGACTTCTTCCGAACTTCGGCTATCTAAACGATGGTGTTCTCTTTGGTGTATTAGTTGCACATAGGTTTATGGGTTCCACACCAACATTAATATGGATAGGATTTCTTCCTTCTCTTTCCGTTCTTGGACCTCTTGTCTTCCTCTCATATGTTGCGTGCATGGTTTCTTCAATCTGATCTACAACCCAGAGATCCTCTACCTCTTCTTTGTCACTCACCAAGACTTCCCTTGCGGCTACGACTCTCTTCTTAGTATTCACCTTGTATTGGTAGGGTACTCCGCTACGCGTTTTTCCATTTGTCGCCAAGATCCACTTGATCTGGTCGTCATCCATCATGATCGGGTCCAAGGGTTCCTCCTTCTTTCCCTTATTCTTTCCTCCTTCCATTTATCCTCTTTCTATCAGTGCTTCCCCCCTTCCCCCATGCACACAGAGAAATTTAGCTGTCTGACTCCATTGTCATTACACCTTTGTTGTATAGAAGTATCTTAATGGAAGTATACAGTGATCTAATGTACCTTCCTCATGGTCCGTGTAAGAATTCTTGCCCCATTGCACTGTACAAATTCATTGTATCTACTACAAACTCGGTTATAAAGCCTGCCACAATGTTGTTGAGACAAAGATCTACTGTGTGGGTGAATTTTTTGTTCACGTGCTGTAACTAATCAATATGTACTGGGGTCCACTCTAACTGTCGGATCCTGTTCGTTGCATGGTTATCCTTCAAACTTAATATCCACTCCTGCAATAAATGTGGAAAATCACAAAAAAAGACTTCGTGTAAATCAGTAAACACGTATTTCTCAAGATATTTGCGGGGTGTTAGTCTAGGGTTTGTATTATCTTGCTGTGCAAAATCCAACTCTTTTGTCCTTAGCTAGCTTTCAATCTCTACTTTTGTGGGATTCCACGGTCTCAACATCCTCTTCTAATGGCTCATTGCTTTCTTCTTTTCTTTATTCTTCTCTTGCTCGACCTATCTCATGTACTCAATCCTCTCCTGTTCCTACGAACGACAATAGAACCATTTGTTGGTTACTCTCTCTTATCTCCTTTCTGAGTTTATTGACCCAGGGTTCATGTCTGTTTGAGTTTCCAACAAAGCCTCTAACACTATCAGGCCTCCCTATAAGCCAGAAGGCAACGCAGTGCACAAGGTGCACTGCGCAGTCTCACCCGAGATAGTCTTAATGGGTTGTTGCAATATTCATGTGTTTACAACCTAGGATTGAGCAAGAGATATGATAACTGTGTAAAGGGAATGCTACTGTAACGTGTTAATGCAATACACTGTTATTAAGACTTATGCAGGGAATATAACAACTCATTCATTAAGCTTATCAATATATACTGAAAGACACTAAAGAAATACATGCATTCAATCAAATAACACAGATGTTACCGTGGTTCACCCCCTCCTAGGCTACGTCCACAAAGATCTGGCTCTTCGCTCTTTTATTATATTACTTCTTCATTATAGCGTCGTGCGCTTTACAATTCTTCTCAGTTGGGAAAGATCTATATGAGGCGGACTAGATCACACCAGGCTCCTCAACCTGTGATGTAACCCTCAAAATATACCCACTTCCGTCCTCTCTTAGATCAACATCTTACAAAAATAAGTCATACAACAAAGTATTACATATATTTTGACTCTCTAGAATAACGACTAGTCTTCATAACAATCCACAAACTCTCCTTCTTATGATACCTAAGTATCTATATTTATACATTTTTGGTTCTTCAACCATTACAATACATTACCAAAACCCTAACCCTACCGTCGTTAGGTCTTCCATGCATGCGTGCGTGTTGTTCTCCTGTCAACTGTCACTTTTCGCGTGCATGCCTTCTTTCCCAAAATCGCCTTTCTTTCCACTTTGGTCTTCCTCCAACACATACAAACATATGTTGTTCGGGGACTTCTGACCCAAATCCATGGAATTCATGCATCCTAAATGTATTATATATCCCTGCCATTCTGTTCTGCACCGTATTTAACTTCGATGATGTTGAGTATCTCTAGTTTGCTATGTTGTTCTTGCTACTTTGACTATTGCTTTGACTTCCTCCACTTATTACTATTGCTCTTGACTCGGTTTCGGTTCCTGCCTCAATTATTAATGACGCAGAAGGGATCATGGGTTCAACGGAGATTCTGATCTAATATGGACTTCCTTCTTCTGCTGGGTAGTACTAAGGATCTCTCTCTTTCCTTTTCCTCTCTCCGTATGGTGTGATTTCAAGTTCTGTGCAGGGGTCACTACCCTCGAATTCTTTGTGTTTCTCTCCTTTCCCAGCCACAACCTCCTTCTTGCTGTATCTAAACCTTTTCCCACAACACAATACTCCAATCTCTTTGTCTAAGTTAGTATCTTCTCTTGGCATCCTCGGTCCCTCCACTCATCATTCTCACTCTTAGACCTTCCTCCGGTCATCCCCCAGTTCCCCTATGTGCACGAAGGTTCTTAGTTATCATAATCCATTGTCATGAAATTCTTTTCACACAGTAACATATTTATCCCAGTAGCTAATGCATTCAAATGTCTTTTGTGTGGAGCTTTGAAAAAGTCCCTCTATGCGACGTTGTAAGACTGTGTACAATCTACTGCAAATTTTTTAATATTAACCCCTAGTATATTGTTCAACCATAAATCTACTATGCGAGAAACCTTATTATTTAATGTATTAATTTGTCAGATCAGTTCAGGAGTCCAACTTCTCGGTGCTTCAACTCAATATCTCCCAACATTCTCCATTAAACTTCCTAACCATTCAGTCAAAATAATCAGAAATTCACCAAAGAAAATTTCATGTAGATTTGTGAAGACATAACTCTATAACCAATGTTCTTCGCTTAGCCTAGGGTTTCTATTCTGTTCTCTGGAAAAAATTCGCTGCTTTCTCTCCATCCATTCTTCAATTTATTCTCTATTTGGCCTCCAAAACATTCCCCTTAATTACAGTTCTCAGTCCTGACAACGAAATCATTTGTTGGTGCGCATGGGGTAGACCTAGGGTTAATCAATCAAATACCAACAAAACCCTTAGACACCGACCCTTTCGGCATCACTTACAGAGAAAGTGAAGTCTCACCTGAGGCATATAGAGGGGCCGCAGTAACCCAAGTTCTGCAATGCTGAGGGGAAGCGAGGCATCACTCAGACCCTTTACTTACATGCACAGTGTTCATAGTTAACAATTATCAAGTCATAAATTATAATCTATGCGCAACATTACAACATCATATATGATCCATTCATTCAACATAAACCATGAAACAATATAAACACCATAACACATAGATTTACATGGTTCAACCAACTTGGGCTACGTCCACAACCACTGGATTCTTATATTATTTATTTATAGCTTCTTACAACTGTGCACTACGCTACAAAATATGCAGCAATAATATCATCCCAACCCTGCCTAGCCATTCTGCTGCAATGCGAGTTTACTCCTTCGCCATACTACATATCTCTTCCCTTGCTCAACTCCCTTACCCAAAAAGCAAACACAACTTACGTACGATATCACATTCTCACTCTCCCCTCCCCCCTCCTATATCCTTTCTTACATATTTATACATACTAATAGGGCTAATCCCATTACAAACAATGGACAAAGTGTCCCCCAAAACCCGTTACAAAAGTGGGCAAAATCTCCCCAATCCCTGTGGTTTATAACCATTTTCCGCCTTCTACGCAGTGCTCCATCACACATCCTTTGCATCCACTCCCTCACGTATCATTTTACCCCTTTGACCTAGTTTTGGTGTAGATCCCGAAACTTATCCAAAGTGCCTCTCCAACACCCCCCCTCCAACTCTTCCTACTAGGACCCTCACTCTCTCTCTCTCTCTCTCTCTCTCTCTCTTATAAATGACTAATCCTGAGTTTCCTTCACACTCTCTCGCCTTATCATTTGTAGTTCCTCCTCAGATCGCTTCTACTAAAAATCCGCACTTCAACGAGTTTCCTCTTCCTATGATGACACATAACATACCGACGCGTACATCCTTCTTCCATATCCACATTGGTGCGCCAATGATTTCTTCACCAATACATAAGATACCTTCCTTCTAACTTGGATGACACGTCAATGCGCCTAGGCTAAACTTCACTTACGCATGTCTTCCTCATCGACAAAGTACGTGTGATCAAAACCAACACATTGGTGATGTTCACACAATTACCTTCGTCGCACAGATTCCTTTCACCAACTTCTACAAACGTATCACATATCGGTGGTGCTTCCTCCCTTTCGCTTCTTTACATTGCTTATTGTCGATGCTCACCTCTTCCTCGCCGATGCAATGCTTGTTGGAAATCTTCCCTCTCATGTCACCAATGCACCAATAGAAAGATCTTGACCCCTCATCATCACCAAGTGCGTCGTCGATGATCCTCTCCCTCTCGCAAATGCTGACCAGGGCAACATGGCCCACCTTTGTTCTGAGGCCTATTTCATCCTCCTCCTAGCTCGGATCCTTCTTGTTGTGCTCATTGGTCAATCTCCTAAGATCTCCAATGACTAAGTTTTCCATGCCTAAAAGGAGAATTGAAACTTGATACCCATCCCATCTGATCCGTTTCATTATCGCAGTCATAATCAAACCTATCTGTGTCACCAACATCGTTAATTGCGCATGTCATACTAGCTTGTTTCCTTTTCATTTATTGATTTTATGACGAAATCTTAATTGTGAAAGTGACGTCTAGCATCGGATGGGTTAACCACAACATATATTGGTCTTGCGCTGGATCTGAAACATGCTTCGGAAGAAATTTGGTCCTCCCGGCTCCTACACAGTGCTAAGTGCCCTGGACATCAGTTGGTTGTTTTGGCAGATTTATAATTTCATGCCACTGATGCATCACTACAGTGTTCATGAATAAAATAAGACCCTATACATCGCATATGAAATAGGAATTGGCAGATTCTATTTTGAGTGAAGAAGCATCGAATGCAGGACCTGAACTTTCATTAAAAAATGACTTTGAGCACATTTTTTCGGCGTTCGTCAAAATATTTTTTTCTTCCCAGAAATAAGCCAATTAGATGATTTCCACTATTGCGATTCTAACACGACTCACAATTCTAACACAACTCACAGAATTGAAATCCAACACTCGAAGTACTAAAATCATCTTCTAAGGGATTTCTTGCCTAAACCAACCTCGTCAACCATTACATTAGCGGGATACCTGAATGACACACTTAGTTAGATCGCTAGAAGTGCCTCCCCACACCCTTTGTGGCACAACAAGTGGCAGTCAAATGTGACGTCATGTGAGCAAGTTATGAGTATTCAAAATTTCCTCCATGTGCGTTAGCATGAGGTTTAAAGTGCTTGGTGAATATCCTTTCTTCACTACCATTTGCGCAAAGCTATTTTGCTCAAGTATCATTCTACCCAAAAGATTTCAAGGTATGACATTTTTTTTTGAGTTTAAATGAATCTTAATTTCAATCCGAATTTAAATGGAGTTCATTTAAATCTAAATTTTATTTAGCTTATCGTTAAATGTTTGACCCACAATTAAATTATTCAAATTTAAATGTTATCCAAAACTCACAATAATTAAATTAGGGTTTTGAAGGAGGCCAAAATGCATATACACAAGAATCAATGCTTTCTAATTGGTGAAATAAGAAATGCATGCATTTTTAAGTTCGTATCATCTGAACAATTAATAAGAAGTAGGCCGTAGTCATCGACACAGTTGGGAAGAACTTCGCCGAAGTCATCGACACAGTTCAGAGGAAATTCACCGATCCTCATCAGAGACCATGATAGCAACTGCCCCAAAGCTATCAGATGTCTTGAAAGGAACTTTCCCGATGCCTTCGACGAACTTAAAAGTAATGCCTCCGATAGCTTCGACAGAGCTGATAACAATGCCTCCGATGCCTTCGGCGAACTTGAGAGGAATTCTGCTGATAGCTTCGACAAAGTTAATAACAAGTCTGCCGACTTGAACAATGGAGGAAATGGAAGAAACTGCCAACAAGGCCCACCGTTATAAATTCGACAATGCAAGTAATGGCGAAGAAACATGAAAAAACGTTGATGTACCTACTCAAGGCCAAGGATGGATAATTGTGCAATCGGAGCGATGGCTTCAGTCTCACTGGTAGAAATAAAAGAAACGTAGATAAAGGAGTTTCTCTTACAAGGAGGTTAACTATCTAGGGTTCTATTCAAGAAATTAGCGAAGGATCAAGTGCAAGTGCCAACACTGTCAGTGACACTCTTCCTACTAGCCAAAAGGTTATAGGTGAGTTCACTGATTGCGAGATGTTAAAGTTTGAGCCTATTTTCCATGGCAAAGGTAGTTGGTAATTGTGTTACTGTGATTCCTCTCTTGGCAAACAAAGCACGTCTCAGGATAAATGTGAAGGCATTACCATTGTACATAACCCTATTTCTAGAAATCTTGGGGAGTACAACAATGATAGCACTGCRCATAAGTTTTCTTGCAATCYGGAAGTGAAATTGAGGTTCTCCTTGATGSGGAAGAGCCTCCTCCTTCGCGCTATTGCACTTGGGAATAATGAGAAAGTAGCTATCATGGAAGCTAATAACACAAAGAAATATAGATGAGACATGAGGTACTTTGAAACAAAAAAAAAAACCAGGAATATCTGAAAGCAGAAGGAGAATAATATCTGGAGGCACAAGGAGAATCAATTGAGGATGTATAACAAGTTATTAGGAACTTCGCCAAACCTACCCAGATCAGTTGCGGGATGATCTCCGATGCACATGGGAGGAGTTCCCATCAACTCCTACGATGCACATGGAATGAGTTCCCATAAACTCCTTGATGCAAATTGGAGGAGTTCATTCAAACCCGTCCTATGTGCATGAGAGGAGTTTTCGTAAAATGATCATAACTTTTGACTCAGGTGTACAAGTTCTTTATACTGTTGGAAAGGTATTTATGAGATTTATGACTTTTTAGTTATAGGTTTTAAGAAATTCCTAACATATTGCATTCATTTTTTAAGTTGAATATTTGGCACTTTGTTGGCAACCCCCAAGAAAGCAACGCCTCAATCATGAGCAAGGAACCAAGAATTGAATCTAAGGAAGTTTTTCAATTATTTAATTATGAAGTTATATGCATTATAATGATTAGTATTGATAGTTTATTTTGGGTCACTCTCATCCATTGTATGTTGGAAGGTGTCAAGTACCGAGCGGTGGAAGGTCGCACTCAACATTCTCATGATGCAATCTACAGCTAAAGATGATGAAGGAACAATAACGAAAGATACAACAATGATAGAGGAACAAAAAAGAAAATCTAAGGAAAATGGATGAAGAGGATATCTAGAAACTTCATACTATCAAACTTGGACGACGAAGATGTTCCCATGCCCAGGCGAGTCTTCATGATGTGGAAGGCACATATAGCCAAAATCCGTGATGGTCCACTAGTTCTAGGAGACAAATTCCAAATGTAACCATTTTGTTTGTTATTCATCATCACAAAGAGGATAAGGACAAAGTTGGAAGATGAAAGGTCACAGAGGTAGTTGGAAGGCCAAGAGTCACATTGAACCTCATTAAATATGAAAATTGTACCCAAAGAAAGGGGCTTTTGGCTCTTCAAACATTGTACACTTCTGAACTACTTTGGGAATAAAATGTCAACTAAAATTGGAGAGATTTCCTTAGAGTTTTCGTGTACTATTGTTGAAACTGTTAATACGGAGAAGCCCTTAGGGCCAACTTTTGATAGAGAGAAGGACTCACATGTGTTGTTGTTTTGGTGTGAACTGTTTCAAGTAGAATGTTTGTTGTTCACATGGGTTGTAAGATCATGTTTGTTTATGGACTATTCTGACGCAATATATGTTTTCTTGCAGTTTTGTTACTCTTTCTTATATTACATGTCCTGAGTGAATGATCTTCCAATGTATGGGATATAGTGACTCAGACTATTCTGGTTATATATTCATGTGCATGTATTATCTGAATTTATTTATTCATTTTTACTATCCGGGTGAAGCTATTGGTAGAGTTAGTTTCATGTCACAACTCATTCACTTACATTAATTCACTCCTAGCTAGAATAGGGCAGGTTATAAGTAGATTATATATTTGTATATACATAGTCTTCATATACATCTTCCGTTTGTAGAACCACCCATCATTCACCCTTATTAGTGGATCTGGCCGCAACCGGTAAAACCAAACCGACAATGGATTCTGACCCAGAATCTGGATGGGTTCTCGATCCCAAATGGTGAGAGGTCTAATTGGGACTTCTTACCTAGGAGAACCCAACCCCTTACTATTGTCGAGTAAATTTTGACCCATCAACAACAGGGATGATGCTAAGGATGGAAATTTATTTTAAAATGTAGAAATCTTGGTGAATCTTATTAATCCTTCTTATGCCAACTATACAATGTTTGGCGATATTTTTGTAAAAATATTCAAATTTCTAAGGATTTTATATAGTTTGTATAATTTTTTGGCGATTTTTAAGGTAAAATAATTTTATCCTATATAATTTGGGCGAATAAGTTTTAGAATAGCGAATCTTTTTTTGGGAAAAACCATGGAAAATTAGCCCATGAGCGAAATTTAGCCCCTAAAATCATCCATGAGATTCAACAAAATTGACGCTAGAAGGAGGGTCAGATGACAATCCTACCCATGTGGAGTCATTTCACTTAACTTTAACCAGCCCATGGCACCTCTCCATACCTCTGTGTATGATGACCCTTTGAGTCTTCCGAGACCTACCAAGGCCATCTCAATCAAGATAGTCAATCTCTTGTCAAATCCCAAATTTGATGGTGAAGGGCATGTCTCTGCATTCACGCATCTCAAACGATTTGATATCGCTTGACGAAATCTTAAGATTGTTCAAGACAATGAAACATGTCGACTATTCATCCTCACATTTGAAGGGTGAATTAAAACCTAGTCTAAGACATTTCCACCAAGATCTATTTATACCTAGAAACAACTTATGGAAATGTTTATCGCAACTCATGAAGATTATGTATATGATGAACTCTTAGATGAACTTAAAGAAATCCATAGGATCGAAAAAAAATCTATATGACTAACTAATCTCAAATTGGTTTTCCTATCTTGTCTCTGATCCTGAAAGGTGTGACCTAAATGATCAAACCATCTCTAATTCAAGAAATTCATGTTTGGCCACTAAATATAAGGGGTTCACAATCTCTAATAAACACTCTATTATAGCTATGGGGTAATTTTTACCATAAATCGCGAACCTCGTAGACTCGAAGTGTGAACCATTTAACAATCCCCCTTCATAAAATCATGAACATATTGTGGTTTGTGACGTATCCCTCACTGAAGAAATCATGTCATCTTCAGAATCTGAAGTTTTTCATTCCCTTTATACAAATATGTTAGATGAAAGTCACCTGCATGAGCATCCATCTATTTATCCCACATTACACTCTTCACATTGCCCTTTTAATGGTGAAACATCAAATGCTAAACTAGACCAAGAAGAGTGCTTAGCCATGATTGACCAATCATTCATTCCTAATGGTCATCCATCTATGACACTTAATCCTTCACAATATGAATTTCTGAAACATGTCGAAACACACTTTAATCTTAATGATCCTATTTTCGGTGACTACTTTTATTTTCCGAAATTGAGTGTGGGTACCAACTTATCATTCTTTGATCCTTTACAATTTGAAATTTCTGACCTAGATGCACATATGTTAATCACTGAAAATCTAAAGTATGTAGAGAACCATGAGTTTGCTAGTACTCATAAAGAAATCACAACAAACGAACATCCTATCACTATGCAAAGTACAAGAAACATTGAGCTCATCCAAGAAACATTATCACCTCAATATGCTCCACAATTACTTGTTGTTCCTCAGGGACAGATGCATCACTTGTCTTTGGATGTTATCTTAATGCTCCAAAACTCTTCACATGATTTCATTGATGTCATGTGAGAAGCTTTGGAGTCATCTTTCATGCAATGTTTCTCTTGAACAATGAGATATCAACTCTCCCCTCAACATGTAGAGTATGTCAAATTTGAACCCAGGGATATTTGCATCGATAATGAGACACTCCAATTTCAAACGATGATCATGTCAGGTACTCATTGTCATACTTATACCCTTTGAATGAATGATGCCACCCACTCCAAGACACTCTCACAAAGTACATTACACTTAGGTTTCATTTATAAGTCTCTTCAGGTTCATCACTCACCTTCCAATTCCTTCCAACAACCCTTTGATGATCATTGTAAATTTTACGACATAGTTGAATATTGGTTGGAGGGATCCTACATGTTTTCATTTCACATGAACAATAACACCATCAAATTCAATTTGTTTGGTGGAGATTTGTGTGAGTCAATCCTTCCATTGTTTCATCCCTCACTGCTTCACTCTCTACAATTGAACTTCAACGAACATATGATCGTGGGTTTGGAGTTGCTTGATTTTCTCCACTGGCACTACACTTACACCTAGCCTTATTTTAGCCAGAGTAGGATAGGGTAGGAGTAGGATTAACATAGTTATTTTACTTCCTTTTTGAATGCAATAACTCAGATTCTTTCTTTTGTTTTCATTTGAATAACATAGATTTTGATTTGTTTTGATCGCTTCAATAAAGATCACTTATACAATTGGTCTAGTTTGCAATTCGTGAAGGTGTGCTTTAGTTTAAAGTTCTTTTCATCAAAGTTTTTCGTTTGATGATTTTTTGTTTTTGTTATTGCACAATCTGTACTTTCCCAAAGCCCAAGGCAGGTGGATGCAATATTGGCGTAATAGGGAGTGTCCTATCACTATCACCTTAATAAGAAACCCCTTTCTATTTAGGAGTATGTCACAGTACCCCAGGGAAGACACCCCTAGTGACCTGAGGGTTTGAGAAGGATAAGGTAAAAGGTATAAGAAAGTCCCCCCATCTCATAGGTCACTCAAGTTAAAGGTTCTTTGTGTCTATAGAGATGAAGCAAAAAGGTAAATAAGGTGTACCTGCCCAGAACAAGAAAACAAATAGAAAAAATGGAAACTTCCAAGTACCAAATGATGTTAGTGATTCATAAGACCATGAACCTTTAAAAAATAAGTAAGTTGATATAAAATTGGAGCAAAGTTACTATTTACAACAACAATAAGTATTTTGTAACAACCACAATAATTATGCCTTGAATTTTCTTGAAACAAGACAAGGAAATATAACTTTAAATCGACAAAATGATAATTACTTGTTAGAAGCAAAATTGGCAATGTCTAATCATCTTTTAATGTAACTTTTGAGATAAATTTGTTGATGTTAGATGGCTGTAGCAATATTTTGCAACAACAACAAGTTAGTCAATGAATTAGTCTAGTTTAAGGTTAGTAGAAGTCAGTAAATTTTTCAAGGAAGATAGTTTGAGAGTTGTTTTGATCAATCAATCACTATAGTGAGTAGACTAGTGCCTTTATAGGGTAATGGAGTCTATAGATGACAATTTTCTCTTACAAGAAATGACACAATGATTATATTTACCTAAGGATAAGAGATGGATGGAGGAAGTGTTGGCTCTTCAAGACCTCAAACATCCAAGCCCTAAGGATAAACTTGCTAGAGTGTAAGCAATTTTAGGCTCTAGAAAAATCTCTCTTCCTTATACTATTGAAAGATACTTGAAGCAACAATTGACTAGATAATGACTTCTAAAGTGCTAGTATTTAGGGCTCTAGAAGTTTACCTAGGTCAAAATATTCTTAGCAAGGTCTAGCAAATGAAGAGTAAATAAGTAACAAATTAAGTCCTTTACTCCTAGGGTTTTTCAAGAAAGCAATTTCATAATCTTTAACATGATTTTTTTTTACCATAAACCATTCAAAATAAATGAAGAATTGCATATTTACTTACTTCACCAAGAATAATCAAGCCATAAAACCCTAGAATGCCAAGTAACTTCACCAAGAAATGATCCAAGTTGCAAAATTTAGCCTCCAAGAGAAAGTGCGCCTAGAATTTCAGCCAATAACCCCCAAAAAGGGCACAAATTTCAAACCACACTACTTGTGTGATGAGTGATGATGAAAAAAATGAGAGTATTTTCTCTCTATTTATACAATTTCAATGACCTTTAATTAAAATTAGGTCATAAAAAGGCCGACATGGCCAAATTACATCAAAAATTTATTTTTTACTTAAATGAAGTTAATTAAACCCTAATATCATCTCCAAGGGTGACATCATGCCCTTATAGGGTGACATTAGGCCCCTAGGGTGGAACATTAGGCCTCACATGCTAAACGTTTGGCCTCCAAAGGCACTGAATGCTACCACACATGCCAACTAGAACACAACTTCCCTAAAAAATGCAAACCCTGATTGTGGATGACGTCTAGGATCACAAAGGTGACATCATGGGATCCCAAAGGTCAATTTCCAGGTGGAAAGACAAGATCCTCTCGGGTCTAGGTCTGTCGGGGTGTCCGTGGTGAAACTCCCTTCTTTATTCATGGTGTAAGCCTCTGGTATCTCTCTACCCCTGGTTGGGGTCACAACGTCCATCTATGCTATTTCAACCCCATGGAGGTCCGAGCTAATCATTCCCCCATATGTACCTATCCACCAGGAAAAGTCCTGCAGTAACAACAAGTATGCCCTCCATGGGTTCATAATTCACATGGATCATAACAATGTCAATCACATATAATAATCAAATTACCCAAACATGTGCATCAAACCCCCTTTTACCCAGACACATGCTCAAATATGTTATGCAGTTTAACAAGTCAGGTTTGGAGAAGGTCTGAGGATGTCTTATTGGGATAATCCTTCTTAAGTTTGGGGTGTTTCTTAGGTGAGAAGCAATCTAGGTCATGTAAGTGTGTGTGAAGTGGCGTGGGGGAAGTGTTTGGGAACATGGTGCAGTATAACAGGGAAATGTAGATCTTACCTGTGGGTACCTTTATAGAGGGAGAGATGCACCTTATCATGGATGCCATTGTTTCCTATCCCATTCAATTACTTTTATTCTTAGTTTTATTTATTTCATTCTTTTTCTTTCAAGCTTCAAGGGAAGAGCTGGGGGACACTGTCCTGGCTTGGTGACCAGAGGTTACAACGTTACCCACAAGCATTTCACGGAGATGAGAAGGCTGGCTCGTGATGAGACCCCCTTTTTCTTGGCTATGCCACCAAGATCCACTATCCTGTTTTGGTGACTAGATAGATGGTAGTGTCATACCGCTACATGCCCATGGTCCTAATAGGCCGACTCATGATGAGAGCTCCCATCAACCAACTAGTACCTTGATTTTTGATATATATTATGGGTTCCCTTTTATTACCAAGAAGATTTTTATTGCTTTCTCAAGAATCCCTGGGCAAAGAATCTCAAAGGTTTCATTTTGGATTTTAACTCTTGCTAGCTACCTTTACCCTCTGGGCCTTTAGTCCCTTCTTCACACAAGGAAAGGTACAACTCTTCCTAGTGTGGAAAACCCAATGCTTGAGCCAAGGTGGGGGAAAATGAGAGGATTAAATATGGAAAGTGGTAAGTATGGAGGGAATGGAAGATGACCTTTCATAGACTCAACCAATTGCAACCCATCCTAAAGGGAGACCAACTTACTAGGGCATCATGTCAGCCTCCCAGGTATGAACATGTTATAGAGAATAATTTCAAAGAAAATGTTATGAAATGAAGGAGAATTCAGTGAACCATATTCAAGTGCTTCAATAATAAGAGTGACACATACCATGATACATAGACTCATTACCTCATGGAGAAAGACTTACTACTACTTCAGGACCAGGATGGTGGGATGGATACCACTGCTTCTGATAATTGGGATGCACTGGGTAAAACATGGGCCCTTTGGGGCTATGCTCAAGTCATCCGGCTCTCGACACTCCATGTCTAGGACCTATGGGCCTTGAGACATGATATCCTTAGTTATCCCTAGGATAGGGGATAACATCTGGCTCCAACTCGGGGAGATGTTCTCACCGTAGAGAGCATGAGAACCTCAACATCTCTGGTATGACCTGTGCCTTCTAGATCTCATCAAAATGCATTAGTAATCCTTAGGGTGGTGATATCACTCCTTGTTCATGTGTGATATAAAGTAAGCATGCATAATGGAGAAATACAATATGACAAGCGAAATTGAAATTATGATAACATGAAATGCAATGGTATATACAATGGATGCACATGCCTACCTACCTCTACTCACCTATTGGTTGAATGTTAGGTGTATTCAAATAACCAGTGAAACCATCCTAGAAATATCTCATAATACATGCCTTTGTGCTTCATCATAAACACAACAATGACAAGTTAAGCACAAAAATAACATGAGTTAGAACATGTATTACATCGTCAGAAATCGTAAAGTCTAGCTCATGGAGGTGAGAGGGAGGGAAAAAATTGTGTCAAGTAACACTTCTAGGAAATTGCTCAATCCATCTCAGAAAGGGATCACGAAAAATCAAAGGCTCAAAAGACTGACACAAAGAGTCTAAAGGTTGGATACCTTAGACGTCTTCACATCTTGAGGTTTGGAAAGGGACCAGTAAGAACCTAGAGGATGCCTGGAAATTTCCTAATGGAAGGCTGAAAACATGAGATAATAAACTAATTCTTAAGATATTAAACATACCCTTGAATTCTAAAAGAATGATTTGCCTCAGAGGAAACTCAAGATGAGGGACATGTTTCCCAACTACAACCTTGGTGACATAGCGAAGTAAAGTAATTGAAGGAGGCTAAAAACTCTTGTCACAAGTATCCTGCTTTAGGCAAGCAACGTCCTCACTCTTATCAAAATCTGAGCACAATGACGGTTGATAATTTTATTCATATAATAAATCCAAATGCTCAAAGGAATATTGATCAAAATCCTCGAGGTATGACCAAAAATCATCAAGAAAATAGAGAACTAGGTCATCCTTGGGTGTTTGGAAAGTGTCTGTAAATATATCATCTTCTTGTTGCCATCTGTTGGAATCATTAGTAACTTCATATGATAGTTGTAAAGGAAACAATTGGAAATGACCCTCAATGTCCTAAATGGGATCCTCATCATACCAAATCACATCCCATTTACGTTTCCTGCCATGTATGAATTCATCAATATTATTAACCATGTCATTATCTTTATCATAACACGAAGGGCTTAAAGCATCCAAGGGATCCTCTAACACTTCTTTGCTTTCCAAATCACAAAATATGGCATCATCAAAATCTTGGAAAGGGAAACAACTTACCGTACTTACATCTTCCCGTGCAGTAGCGTCAAAGCGTTGGATAACTTCATCGAATGGAGGAGCAAGCATTAGTGCCTCGTCCTCATGATTTTCCCCTACATCTTCAGGCTCTCACTCTTCAATCATGTCTTCATTATCCTTAGTAGAAGCATGAGTAAATTCCTTTTCTTTCCCATGGGATTGATAACCTTCATGAATATCCCTCTCCTCTGCCTCTTGTTGATCTATGTCTTGCTCCAAACCTTTCATGTTTTTTTTAACAGAGCTCTAAAGGGAGGTCACTCCATTGGGAATATCTGGGGTATCTTTGGGTCCATTAACCTCGATTTTTGGAACAAAGGATTGTTCTTCCTTGGTTGAGGAGATGTTGGTTTCGATTCCAGTAGCCATCTCATAAACTTCTTGGATTGTTCTAGGAGATTTATCTCTGTTACGGAAACCTATTTGTCTTGAAAAGGCTTTGGTGTAAATAAAGAGAAGAAAGTTTTGTGACGGATGATAGCTTGCTGGGATCTTATGTGCTAGCCCCCTAAATCTATCATGAAATTCCCTAACATTTTCATTCTCATTCTTCTTTATGTTATTAAGTTTGTTTATTAGCATGTTGATATCTTCTATTTTAATATTCCATCTTCTGAGAAAGTTTTCTTCTAATTGGTCCATAGATGTAATGATGGTATCGGGGAGACTTTTATACCATTTCCTAGCATTTCCATGGGGAGTGGCAGAGAAAATTTTCATCATGAAATATTCAACATCATCACTGATAGGGTGGAGTTGAAAGAAAGACAAAAAATTATCCATATGATCTTCGTCTATAACCCCATCATTACCAATGAATCTAGGGTGCCAATTTTCATACCTTAGAGGCATTTGTCGAGGGTAACCCGTAATTTTATTCATATCTAAGGGTTTAAAATTTCCTGAGTCCCATTGAGAGGCCATGGTTGGATTTGTCAATAGTGGATTCACTAGATAATTATTCTAGGGATCATCAAAGGGAAAAGAGGGAATCACCCTCAGTGGAGTCACTAGGTAAACTTTGTGAAGTAAAGGCTTTGGATAAAGGCTTACCAAAAACATGTCATTCGAGGAAAAGATTGGCGTAACAGGGAGTGACATATTACTGTCACCTTAATGTTAGCCTATGGCTTACCTTTACCAATCACTAAGTCTAAATTGTCACCTATATTTGTATTATTCATTCAGGATATTAGTAATATATCCTCAAGTGATGACTAATGAGTTAGTTAAGATTGTCTAGCCTAGTCATCATGCATGATTTTAGGATCTAGAGCAAATCTCTCTATGAG
>JASDQU010586439.1:68037-80688 GCA_032191745.1 Picea mariana | reverse complement strand
CTAGTTTACCATGGGCGCGATGCGCTTTTTAATCTTTTTAGCCAACTTTGTATAGTTTTGGCCCTTTTGATGTGCTGTGGAGTTAATCCTTGTGCCATGGATGATTGTTTTTCTGTGTTTGATGATGTTGAGTTCTTGTCGCCCTGTGCGGACGAAATTTCAGTGATAACAATAAGGGCCACGCCACCTAGGCTCAAATTTACTGGCCCCTAATAAGTCATGATCTTATTCGTAAAGGAGAACCAAATCACCCTTAGAAAAAACATGTGGTTTGACATGCTTGTAATATTGTGCTTTGACACGCTTCTTTTGAGTTTCATTAACTAAGGAATCATCATGGTGAGTCTCATCTAATTCCATCAAATACAAGAGATGTTCCTCTTCAGCTGAGGTGTTAGGGAGAAGTTTGAAAGCTAGTTTCAAAGATGGGATTTCACATTCAATTGACAAAATAGCTTCAATACCATATGATAATTGGAAAGGTGTGAACCCTATGGAAGATTTAAAGGATGTATGATGGGCCCATAATGATGAGAAGAGCACCGTGTGCCATCTTGACTTGTGAATTCCCATCATCCGTTGAAGAATAGTAGTGAGAACTTTGTTAATTGGTTCAACCTGGCCATTGTCCCGTGGATAGTAAGGTGTTGATTTTTCATGTGAAGACCCAACTTCTCAGTAAGTTTATACATCATGAAATTGTGAAAATGACTACCATGTTCAATGATGATGGCTTGAGGGACACAAAATCTAGTAAGGATATGATTGAATATGAACAACGTTGTAGTTTTCCCTTTATTATCAAATGTAGGCATCATCTCGGCCCACTTAGCGAAATAATCCATGGCTACGATAATGTATCCATGCCCCTCGTACGAGTAAGGGTTACATGTCATGAAGTCAATGCCCCATTTAGCGAATGGAACAATTAAAACTACATGGTAAAGAGGAGTACGATCAGATCGGATCTTATTGTTATACATTTGACAAGCATGGAATTTATGAATGAAAGAAATGCAATCCTTAAACAATGAAGGTCAGAAGTAACCAACTCATAAGATATTTTGGGAAATGGAATACCCAAACATATGTCCGCCACATGCTCCGGAATGACAGTCATTCAAATCTTTCTCAGCTTCATCATAGGTTAGACATCATCTAAATATGGAATCAAGACCAGGATGGTAAAGGATATCACCAAGGATAATGTATTGATGGGCTTGATACCGAATATGATGACGATCTACACTAGAAATATCAAGCCAGAAAGTTTGGGTTTGGAGATAAATGATAATTTCTCAATACCATATGTCGTCGGAACTTATCAGAAAGAGAGACTTGTCAGGAAACGAATCCGTTGCCACAGTTTCTGCCTCAGTAGAGGGAAAGTCACATATCAACTTGGCAAAAACCAAAGATTTCTTTGATTTGTCTCTCTCAAACTCCAAATCAAAATACTGGAGAATCACTATCCATTTGGAGTATTTCCCCCCCAGCAATTTTCGAGTAAGGATGTGTTGCATAGGGCTGCAATCGGAAATGATTTTGGTTTTTCACAATAAGATATAATGAAGAAAACGTTGAACATCTTGAATAGCTCCCAAGGCCAGTTTCTCTACATGCAAATATTTGGTTTCGATGGTCATGAGACTCTGAATCAAATAGTAGATAACATGTTCATCATGTGAATAATCTTCATGGACCAGAACCATAGCGATGGTAGAGTCTGAAGCATCTAAGTATAAGAAAAAATATCAACTATAATCGGTTGGAAATAAGAGTGGTGTATGGGTCAAGGATAGTTTCAAAGCTTCAAAGGCTTTGTTGGCAGTGTCATCCCATACAAAATATTGAACCTTCATAAGAAGTCAAGTAAAACGTTTTGTTAATTCATCATAGTTACGGATGAATCAATGTAAAAAAAAAATTCTTCCCTTGCAAACTTTGGAGTTGGTGCAAGGTAGAAGGAGGAGGAAGATTTAGAGTATCTTCAACCTTCAGAGGGTCCACCCTAATCCCATGTGTAGAAACGATAAAACCAAGAAGTCATTTGTACTACACACAAAAAACACATTTATGTGGATTTAATCGTATGCAATAATAGCGAGAGCGTAGGAAAATGGTCTGTAAATGTGTTGGTTGATTTTGATGACGAATGGAATGCACCGGTAAATCATCTAGGTAAGGTTGTAAAATGTGCTTAATATCATGAAAATCATAAGACATAGCGTGTTGAAAACTCACACTAGAATTCTTGAGACAAAAAGGTAGTTTTCGGTATGCGAAGGTTTCCCAAGGGAAAATAAAAAATTCTTATGTTGATCCATAGGTAAAATATTGATTTTATTATAGCCGGAGAAACCATCCAGCAAAGAGAATATTTCATTCCCGGCATAGTCGTCAATGATCTAGTTAACAAAATGGGTTTGATAATTATATTTGAGACAAGCCTTGTTGATATCCCTATAATCCACACAAACATGGATCGTGCCTTATTTCTTCATAAACAGAACAATATTAGACACCCAATCAGTCAAAGCCACCAGATAGACAAAATCAGCTTTAATAATTTTTTCAACTTCGAGTTTAATAGCAGCAACTTTGCGTGGATGTACTAGGAGAAATCTCTATCGAATGATTTTAGCATCCTAGTAAGTCTTAACCTCGTGTACAAATATATCTATATCAATTCCATGCATCTCTTCATAACTCCAAGAAAAAACATCGCAGAATTCTTGGAAAAGAGCTTTGTAAATTCAGATCTCATCAGTAGAACATGAGGAATCGATATGAACATTTTCCATGATTTTGGGTTTAATCGAAATATATAGAGGGATGATGGGTGAAATTTTACCCAATTTCCCTCTGTAAAAAACATTGTTTATTAGTTTAGGAACAACAGAACTAGTAACAACAGTAGATTGATTCAAAATCTGTTGATAACTCTCTATGTTCTCGGGTTCTAGAAAGAGAATAGAACGATGATTTCCATCGTCCCATGGGGCATCTTCCACAGAAATGATTGTCATGATCATCTCATTGGTGTGAAAAACCATGTGAAACAGATCCGAAGACGTGTCTAAGAGAGAATGAGAAGAAGGAGCTGTCGATTGAATAGCTTGATAAGCCAATTATACCGGACTTAAAGGCATTTTATTGTCATAACAAAGATAGTCGTCAGAGCTAGGTACTATCCAAGGGTCATAAAACTCAGGGATTTCACCAACAATGGTTGATATCATGTTAATCGAAGCAAAAAATGGAGTAGGAATATCGGGTGGTGGAATGGGGAATGTACCCATTAACGATGAATCCTTTAGAATAACCACACTAACATCCTCATAATCAGGAGGTGTTTTTTGCAATAAAAGGTACGTTACTAGTATGTGAATCATAATTAAAGAAGGCGATTTGATCGATAATAACAAATTTTCCTTGGTGAGGGAAACATATCAAACGGAAAAGAGTAGAAACAACTGCATGCATGGAATCAATCCAACTATGGACAAGTAGAAGGTTGTAATCAAGAGGTGCATGTTGGCAGAGGGGCAAACCCAGGGTTCAACGCTCAAGAGCGAACCAACAAAACCCTAACTACTGGCCCTTTCGGCCACACCTATGAAGCATATGAAGTCTCACCTGAGGTAGAGGCAGGGGTGGTTGCAGGACTCAGATGTCTGCAACATTAGCTGGGACACAGATCTATGATTATATCTTTTACAGGACACTTAGCATATATCATTCATCAATATTCAACCCTTATGGTACTTCACAAATAGCATAGAGAATCATAGTGAATAATTAGACTAGAGATGATTTAGTACTTAGCCACAAAAATATATATTAGATTCAGCAGATCAAGCACTAAGCATATTATATATCAGATCTAACCTTCATTCATATATAATAAGCACAAAGCATAACTAGATCTATTTAATCACAACAAGAACTTAGCCAAGAAGGAGATAAACACATTAGGTCAAAGTACAGAGAACAATACACAAAGTTACTGTGGTTCACCCCCACCCTAGGGCTATGTCCACAAAGTCGTCTTATTTCTATTATCTCGGTCAAGTGGTTACAACGCAGAGCTTCAGTGACCCTTACCTCGCACAGGATAAAAGATCTGTGCAACTCACTAGATCCTTCTTCCTTGCACTTTAGCACAAAACTACAACTTGCACTTAGCTTTTCAATCTCCTTACAATCATGCATAGAGCACTTGCAATATACATCCAATCACATATATCCAGCTACTAGCACTAAGCCTTTAGCTTTACATCACATAGATGTACTACTACTCCTACTCCTCTCTACTTACATTGCCTAAGTATCTATTTATAGATTACAAAATGGGCCTAAGCATGGGTAAACCCACGGGCCGACATCCCTTTCCCTTTAAATCAACCCAAAACCCTAAAAGGGACCCAAAAATAGGTCTTGCTTCCCTAATTTTCGCTTCATGTTGCACTCCATCTTTGGCAAGTTGTCGCAGTCCCAAAAATGGTCAAATATGACCAAGTATTCTTCAAAACATGGTCAAGGGCCAACAGGCCCCCAACACTCATCTATGACTCATCTCGAGTCACTCAAGTCTGATCAATTCCGCCTCGAATGCCTCGAGGTTGTCTCCAACTGCTTCGATCTACTGTAGTGAAACAACCTATTTCTCGGTAAATTCCTAGATCACTATGTCTTTGAGTGGTCCTTCCAGACTTTGTTGTGCAGTGATGATAACCTATTCATGTTCAACTCCCTAGCTTTCAAGTTTAGCTAACAGTAGGCATGCCTTTTCTTGAATTGGCTGAAGTTTTTGGGAGACTTCCATCACTTTACTTTGAAGTGTATGTACCTGTTGTTGGGATGTGCGTTGTTCTGTGAACCTATTCATTCTTTCGACTGGGGTCAAAGTCTTTATCTATGCCTGTAGTGTGTCTGCATGCTTCTTTTCTTCTTGGAGCTATGCCTCCAATGTCTACAATTCTGGATTCTCTGCGAGGGTTTCATAAGTATGGGTACTTCTAGAGCTCAACTACTTGCATTCCAAGGAAAAGGTTTTTAATCGTCCAACTACACTTCGAACAGTGGCCTCTCTTAGATCTCTTATTTCTTGGGGGTTCTCGGGCACGGTGTGGAGCTCTAGATCCATGATACGCTGTTGGAGTTGTTGGATTACTTCTTCCAGTTGGGTCAACTGGTGTGGGAGACGGTCTTCCATCTTCACTTCTATGACCGTCACAGAGCACAGTGCCTTGTGAACCTTTTTCTATACTTCAAGTTGCTTTGCTAGCAACTGTACCTTTTCCTCATCCCACTTCGCTTTTAGGGAAATATTTTCCCATTATTCCTCATTCTATTGTTCTAGAATTTATTTCTGTGCTTGCATCAAATCCTAGGTGGCTTTTGTTGTGTCTTCTTGAGCTCGTCGAAAGAAAGCTTCGACTTTATCAGCGATCTGGTGTAATTGAGTGGGCTCATCGCCTATTCCTGATGTTCCACTTATCAAGGGAAATATAGAAACTACTTGGCTGGAATGAAGTGTCTGCTGCACTTATTTGAGCTCAACCTTGATTCGATTGAATAGCTCCTACTTCTTTACTTCTTTCTTTTCTATGAGCTCTAGTGAAACATCATTCAGCGCATCAATTAATAAGTCAAAGTCATCTGGGGTAAAGGTAGTTTTAAGCATTTTTTGGGTGGCCTTAGCTTTCTTTCAAGAGGAGGTTTTTTGTGGCACCATCTTTCTTTTCATGGAGGGATCCTCCTCCTATCTAGGTGGAGTAACCTTACCTCTATTTTTCTCAACTTCTGTACCGTCTAGCTCATCACCATCACCTCCCTTCGCAGGTGAGATCAATGTAGTCTTCATGGATGTGTTAGGGACATATTCAACTTCATCATCCTTCTTAGTCCTACTTGGACCAGGTGTATCTGACATAGCTTTAGGGATTTCCTCGTCGGACATGTCTACGGGGTCTGTTGCAACAAGGAGGTTCACCGACCATTCCTTGGTAATCTCCTACAAGTCATCTTCTGTCAGCTTGTAGTAGGATTGGAGCTATTGTTTATGCTCATCACCACACATTGTAATATAGGTGAAGTGGAGGTCCACGCTAAATTTCATCAAATGTCTAAACCTATGATGCACGTTTGGGGTGATTCGCAGTGTAAACTGAATTGCATTCTTCAGTTGGTTGAAGTAGGTGTGGAAGATAGCATTGGACTGCCACTAGTTGTTCATGTCGTTGGAGTACCACAGTGTACAAAACTTCACGGCTAGTGGTTTGAAAGGTTCGATCTCTAGAAAAGTGGCTCCCTCTGGTAGTTCCCAAATGATGAAAGCGATGAGTATGAGAAAATAACTAAAGTGGAACTCATATCCTTGGTCTTGCGCTCCTCTTCAATCCAGCTCTAACGGGTTTACAAGATACTATGCCCAATTCATCTGTAGTCCCTCAACGCACTTCCCTAAGAGGTCAACTATGAAGCCAGTCACCTGTGTTGGTATGTTCTTACGATCTAACTTGCCTGCGATCAACTGACATGCAAGGTGCACTGTGCCACTCTGGATAGAGGCTACCTTGTAGCCTCGCATACCCTTCTCTACATCACCATAAGTTTCCTTTATCCGTTGTGTGAGTGCTCAGTCTGAGGTCTTTCTTGGGTAAAAGTCCTGTAGGTCAGGGCCTTGCATGCTAAGTCTTGTGATCCAATTGATCAGAGTCAGATCCACAGTGATGCGGTGGTCCAACCATAAGTATCTGTCATGGTAGCAAGATAGTAGAAACTTGACACATGCATTGAATTCCTAGTGTCTGTCAAAGTGAGGGATCTTAATTATGTTGAGCAGTGTGGACTGCATGAGGTTCTGGGTCCAGGACTACGGGACAATCTTAGGATTTATTCCTTTGGTCTTGGTTAAGTATTTATGTAGAGCTAAAATGTTGTAGGTTTTGTGATCTCCAAGGTTGAAATCATTAAATTTCAATGTTGCGAGCTTATCCTGGTCAACACGTACTGCACGCACCCATTTCAAAAGATATGCAATGATCAAGGTATACTCAAAATATCTGGGTACACTGTCACGGTTAATATTGTCACTCAAAGGTGGTATGTAAACTGGTAGAATGCGCGGGATCATCTTGGAATTTGCAATATCATCTTTGTTCTTTGTTCTTGTCTCGATCATGGTTCTGGACGGTCTTGCTCCGTGAGCAGTGGAGGGAGAAGCTTGGACTCCTCCTGTCGATGATGCTTGCACACCTGCAGATATCCTTCTCTCTGACATGACTCTCTCAACCATTAGGTCAATCAAAACTTCTTCAACTACTTTCTCAACAACGTTGAGATCATCTAACATACAAGCTTGGGTCCACTAGCTCAGGTGTGAAAATGAATTCAGAAACTATAATGAATAGTATGGGAAAAAGGCAACGATCACAGGGTGAAGTAATCTCAAGTTTTGAGCTCAAATTATCACTTAGAAAAAAGTATTCTCGGTATGTGGTGCAATGGACTAAGTAGGGAAACCTAGCAACGATCTACTTGCAATGGATATCGGGCCTTCATTAACTCCATTCTATCCATTCTAGTGTTGTCCAATGGTCTAGTGGGAACCCATAATTGGTTTTCGACTCGTTCAGGGTAGAAGTCGAACATGTATATTGGTCCAATGACTATATTATTGCGCCATGGTAAAGTTTCAGATGTCGATGTTGTGATATCTCGGCAAAGTTCAATTATTGTGATTTTTCCTTCTACGAAGTTTCCTCTAGAGTCTTCTGTAACTTTCCAATTTTTGCTCTCTTCTTACTTAGCTTCCTAGCCTTTTTCTTAGTGAGCTTAGTCTCAGTCATCCTTTGTCCATTTTGAGTCTTATCTTCTCTCGACATAGTCACTTCGCGTTGCTTAGGTTCTTTCTTCATATCCAAGGGTAATACTCCTTCATCATATGGATTAGGTATTTTGGTCTTCTTTGGTTCCTCTAACGCTCTTATAGCTTCGACATCCAGGTCACTGGTGTTTAACAGCTGAGATCTAGTTCCTCCATCAAGTAGGCGATCCTTCTAGTCATAAATTCTATGATTTCTTGCTTCTTCTGTTCTAGGGATTCCTTTTCTTCTTTCCTCCGGATCTGGTCTTTTTCAATCCATATCTTTCCTAACAAAGCTGGAAATGGGGCATGGTCCTCAATAAATCTAATGAATTCAAACTCTTCCTCTCTTGAAGTTCCATGGGTACTCATAACTATCTGGGTAATTTTGCCACATAGGGTTACCATTTTTTCTTTAAATAATCCAATGGTTCCTAGTGAAGGGACCAGAGCAGGCCTTCCTAGGGTTTCCCAAGTTCTTCCTGTCATAATGTTCATCGGTGTTACCTCATCCAAAGCACAGTCAATGTCAAAGTCTCCTATTCTTACTTCGATTTTATCCTTTTCTTTGAAGATCTTTGACAAAATGACATCCTTATGATCATCTAAGGTTTCTTTTATTTTCAGTAACATGATCTCTGATTCTTTCTAGGGTTCTTTCATAATTTTAGTCTCTTGATCTCTGTTAGGTTATGAAAAAGGTATAAATATCTTCCTTTTTCCCACATTTCATGATATTATTTTGATTGACTTTTCAGTTATTTATAAACAAATAGAATAGAAAATGAATAGTATACCCTTTAGCATTGATTGTTGGAGATTAGATTACATAGATTCTAAATATGATTGGAACTATCTAGTTTTATTGCAGGATTGGTTAAATAATGTCGAACCCAAGAT
The DNA here is from genome assembly GCA_032191745.1 of Picea mariana. NCBI lineage: Eukaryota > Viridiplantae > Streptophyta > Pinopsida > Pinales > Pinaceae > Picea > Picea mariana. The sequence goes on along the minus strand of JASDQU010586439.1, from coordinate 71,915 downwards.
AACAAGGGGAATCTTGAAGATACACAAGCTATTGGAGGTTGAAGACTTTATGGCGCAAAGAAGTTTTAAATATAAATGAGTTACTCATTGTAATAGTAAATAAATCCTAAGGATATCTCGATCCTCAAGATAGCTTAATTTACCCAGATTATTGTAACATATAACGGGTAAATAGATCTTGAAGAGAGGAGAGATTTTGCACTCAAGAATAGAGAATATAGAATTGTATGCATTAGCAGTTTTTGTAGAAATGTTGTACTAGCTATGAAATCAATAGAAGCCTCAAGCAGTATTTCCATTTTTATATACTGAGTTTCAAATAATAGTGCTTCTAAAGACCAAGGCCTAGTCTGAAGGAGCTATTGTTCGATCTGTAATTGTATCGGCTCAAATTCTTTCGTGTGATTCAATTATCTTTTATAGTAGTAACAAACGCATAAGTTTGTTGATGGTTTCATGTCAATTGCAAGAAATAGATATTCCCTAAAGTATTGAATGATTTTTGTTCCAATTTCTATTACTGAGATTCAATACGCGAAGGTTCCTTATAAGTTCACATTTGTTGTTCCTTTCATAAGTTTACATTTGTTGTTCCTTTCATAAGTTTACATTTGTTGTTCCTTTTACTTAGGTTGCATTTGTCATTCCTTTCTGCTCGAACATAGTTGTTGTTCCTTTCAATAGAAATATGATGGTCGTCTCTTTTCAGTTAGATTACAGTCTCTATTCCTTTCCATAGATGGAGTAATTCACCTTTTTCTTTTCAACAATTCTGATTCATAATGATTGCAATTCCTGCAAGTCTTTATCTAGATTCAATTACTGCTCTTAGAATGAATTCAATAGATTAGCTAGTTCCTTTTCCTTTTGCATAGCTTTAGATTTCAATCCTTAGAATCTTTAATGAATGTTTGAGGAACTTGATTGTTGACAAACTCAGATCATGGATGATTTTAGGGGCTAAATTTCGCTCATGGGCTAATTTTCCATGGTTTTTCCAAAAACAAGATTCACTATTTTAAAAATGATTCGCCCAAATTCTACAGGATAAAATTATTTTACCTTAAAAATCGCCAAATTTTTTCAAAAACTATATAAAATCCTTAGAAATTTGAATATTTTTACAAAAATATTGCCAAACATTTATAGTTGGCATATGAAGGATTAGTAACATTCGCCAAGGTTTCTACATTTTAAAATAAGTTTCCAACCTTAAAATCATCCCTAACTCAGATCTTCTTTCACTACACGATTTTAGCCTCTATAAGTTATCTGGATAGACTTTGCCAATATTCTTTGAGATAAAAGACGAATCCTTGGGTTGATAAATTAATGTTAAACTAAGGTTGTTTTTAAACATCTTTAGAGCCCAACATTTTGGCACCGTTGTTGGGGAAGAATGTCAAAGGTAGCAGAGATTGTGCCTCTAGAGGATGAGGTATTGAAGATGAAAGGTAAGAACCTATACAGGCAATAAGTAAGATTCTTATACCAGTGCCTACCTCTAGCTGATGCATTTAGATGTTGCATAGGTATTTTTTTCCTCTTTCGATTTTTTTCCTTTTTGTTGTGTGAAGTGTGCATGACTAAGACGAAAGATATTGAAAAACCAAAACCTCCACTAGAAATTACCAAACCCCAGGGCTCGGTGCTCCCTGGAAGAATCACTTTCATAGACGACATCATCCAAAAAGTAGAATCTGAAGCCTCGGTTGGACCTAGAAAAGGATCCACCCGAATCCCTCAGGTGGCAGCTTCACCAACTGCACCCACACCGAGATTCATAGCAAAACTAAAGGGACTGAGCTAATTTTTTAGATCACAGATATTCCACCCCTCAACCCTTTAGGAGAGGGAAACTCTTGTAATCTGGAGGAAGGAGAACGAGAATCTAGTGGGATAACTAACACAGACCCACCACCCAATCCTGAATCTCCTGCAAAAGAAGAAGGCATACCTGAAATTCTAGACAGAGGGAGTGCAATCAGATCCCCTAGAAGGTCAGATAACCAATCAATTCAAATAAAATATTTTTATCAATAAAACCCTAAATATTTCTGGCATATTTTCGATCAAATGGCACAACCAAACCCACAACGTCCCTAGACTTCCACTTTGGAATATCTGATAGTTGATCTGATTGCCAATGCCCCCATGAAGGCTATTCCCCTAAAAAACCTGCCAACCTTTCATGAATTAATCTCAGAAGACCCAAACACATTCTTATTTGAATTTGATGTCCTATGTAGAGGATATGATTACACCTTTGAACCCCCAAAATTAAAATTGGTCCCCTCCACTTTGAAAGGAGAAGCTCTACGCTGGTTCATGGGATTAGGGGGAGGAACTATAAACTCATGGGATGAAATGAAACAAGCCTTATTGAAAAAATATCAGGATTATTGTAGAACCAGAGACTTAAAAGATGAAATCTTTCAAATGACTGTAAAAGAAAATGAATCATTAGAAGAATATGTAGAGAGGTTTCAATATAATTTAGAAAGATCACCCTATGGCATGTTACCAGGGGAAGTACTTAAGGAAACTCTGATTAAAGGTATGAAATATGAATGGGTAGAAACGTTGAATTTAATGGTGAAAGGTCATATTTATCAAGAAACTTATGATGACATTGTCCTATTGTGCATCAGGTGCTCGAGAGGAAGTTCACAGACTAGATCAGGGATACGTACCCCCTTCACCAAAAATAGCAATATTACCAGCGGGGGTGTTACTCAAGATGAAGTTGGTAATCTCTTAGAAAAATTTAAACCAGACATTCTGATCACTCTGACTACACAATTGGATGTGTTGCAGGCCAAACAAAAAAAATTAGAAGCAGAACAAACCTTAGCCATATTTTTCCATAGGTACAGAAGGAAACATGGTCCAAGGGATTTCCCTTTGTACGTGGTCTGGGTTTTCTCTATCTACACCAAGGATCACGACATGGAACAATTCCCATCACTTCCTGGACTGAAATTTGTCTTTAGGGAAGTAGAAGAAGAAACATAACCATTATATCTAATGGCTCAATGTCGTAAATGGCATAATCAACCCCCAAATACATTACATGACCCTTTCTCTTTCTTCTTCGGAACAGTATAACCAGCAAGCTCCTAGTAGCACATGGCAGGGTCAGCCATTTACTAATCAAAACTAGCAACCCCAGCAATATCCACCTACAAATCCCACTTGGAAAAATCATCCCATTGCAATCCTTGCTTGGCAGAATCAGCCAACTACAACTTCTACCTGACCTAACTCACAATATCCCATCTCATCCTGGAAAAACTCCAATAAAAACATTTACCCTTCACAATGGCCCAACATGAATTCCAAAAACCCAAATTGGAATCAGAATTGGCAGTACCCCGTCGGGATAAAGAATCAACCCATGGGGATGGCCCCTCAAACTCAACCTACGTTACAAGCCCCACTTCAATTGTCCCAAAATACACAATTCAAATTGCGCCCTCAACTACCAGCCCAACCTCACCCAAATCCAAATAACAGACAGGCTCAGCTCGTCTAGATTATGGAAAATGGAGAAGGAGAGATCAGCTTGGTAGGGTGCAGCGAACTACAATTAAGGTCGAGATGAATAATCTCCCCTGAAGAAAATGATGTTTTTCAAGGGCAAGAGAAACAACCAACAATAACACCTTCAATTGTGGAAATAAAAGAAGAAATCAAGTGGGGGGGAGACACAGTCGAATCACAAGATCCTGATAAGGGTGCAACACCCTCCCCTCCATTCCCCGAAAGATTGATGATAGCAAAACCAACCGTATATCCCAACTTCGACCTTATAGGGCCACTTTTTCAAATCCTTATATACAAAAAATGAATTTTGAAACTGAATAGATAATTCATCA
>JASDQU010586439.1:0-22575 GCA_032191745.1 Picea mariana | reverse complement strand
AAAATAGGAATTTTGGTCTGGCCTCCAAACTAATGAACCCTGAGTTCGTGATATAATCCAACGACGTACGCAAAGCATGATCAATGGATCACGTTGTTCTTGGATCCTAAGGTGATGGGTTTCATCGGCCTCTAATCACCCCACAACTCTGCCAAATCTAATGACTCTCACAATTTCACACTTCCTTCATGAAGGCTTCTCACCATTCGATTCACACTTCAATGGCTTCTACCCAACAACTGAATGTTCTCCCTTCTGAACTTAATTTCTATGAGACGATTACAATCCCCGTCTCCCTTTGAAGTGGTTCAATTTTTTTCTTCCTTTGAACTATTCAAAGGTGTTATCCTTCCTGAGCTTTCACTTGCAAACTCAAGCCTTCCAAAGGGTTTCCTTCTCACACTCCTTGCAACAACTTTCAAATAACTTCTAGTTATTTGAGTCCTTAACTCTGTGCACTCTTTGCAACAACAGTCCTTCCATATTCACCTTATTTGATAACTTCTAAGGCTTCAACTAGCCTACACACACATTGCATGGCTCTGTGCTTCACCTGCACTTCTATTGGTATGAGAAAAACAATATCTCTCCTGAGCTTTCTGGGATAAAACTCAGACTCTTGTCAACGCACACCTTGCGGAATTTTCACTGCACTCCTTGCAGGAATTCTCAAGAAGAGAAACAATTGAAACTCATTCTTCTCCTCTCTCAGACTTCATACATTCAACATGAAATCACACATTCAACCCATCATTGAAACAAATGCATAAACAGAGAAATAAATCAACTGTAAGCATACCATTTAGCAAATGTAAACAGTAAGCATAATAACACCATGAATATTGAGTCAAAGATTCATATATTAACTCAAGTGCTCTTGTACATGGGTTCTTCTCTACAACTCTCTGCTACAACTCTCAATGATGACAATGTTACCATGATACAATGGTGAGGGTATCTATATCCATTTTCCCTCCTACACTTCTAAAACTGTCTAATCCCTTAATTCAAATCTACCTACTTTCATTAAACAGATTTAATGCCTATTACATCCTACACATGAGAGCAAATTGCTCAAGATCTGTTTACAACATGCAAGTACACTTCCTTTAACTACTACCTTAATATCTCCTCATTAATTTTTCAAGAACATTTCAAAATGTGTGTTGCGCTCTTCCAGTTGTCTTCTGCTTTATGCTTACTTGGTTGGATGCTTACGATCATACTCCCTCGCTTGAAAATTTTCATGAACTCCTGTTCATGAGCTCTTGCATGGTCTATACATGCTTATGAATTTTTGATTCATCTTCCCAACTAGCATCTTCAACTGGATGTCCCTTCCATTTGACCAAGTATTCAAAATACTCTTTTCTCGTGGTCTTCCTGCTAATCCTCTTGTCAATTATGCTTTCCATATGTGGCTTTTCAGCTATAGGCATTTATTTTGTCCATTGGATCTCTTTCTATTCCTCCTCTACTCCTGCTTCTTCAGCTTTGTAAGGGTACAAATCTGCAACATTGAATAGCAGTGAGATTCCAACCCCATCGCGTAATTCAATCTCATATGCATTTGCCCCAAAATTTCCTTATGACCTTGCACAGTCCAATCTTTTTCATCTTTAGTTTTTTATATCTTCCCCTTGGGAACCTCTCCTTCCTCAAATGTGCAAGAATCATATCACCAACTTCAAATTGAAGTTCTCGCCTGTGTTGATCTGCTCTCTACTTTTATTCTTGACTTGTACTCTGCAATCTCTCCTTGACTCGGCTATGAAGCTCTTTCATTCCTTCTACAAAGTCTTCTGCACTAGCACTCCTAAATAAAACTTGTTCTGAATCTTTCAATTCAGAAACTCACCTTGGCTACATTCCATAAACAATTTGGAATGGACTCTGCCCTGTGCTTCTATTGAGTGAATCATTGTAATCGAATTCTGCATATGGAAGAATATGATCCCATTGACTGTGGTGTTTAGTCACTAAGCTCCTCAACAAATCTCCTAAGCTCATGTTCATGACTTCTGTCTACCCATCCGTTGGAGGATGATACACTGAGATAAAAGACAAACTTGTCCCTAGATTCTTCCATAAAGTCCTCCATAAATGATACTCCTTGGTAAACCATGAAGTCTGACAACTTCCTTGAAAAACAGGTTTGCAATATGAGTTGCGTCGCTAGTTTTCTAGCATGGTATGAAATGTGTCATCTTTGAAAATCTATTGAATACCACAAATATTGAATCACATCCTCTTTGTGTCCTTGGCAGTCCCAATATAAAATCCATGCTCATTGCATCCCACTGCCTTTCTAGTATGGGTAATGGTTGATATAACCCTGTGTTCTGTCTTTTCCCTTTTGTGTGTTGACAAATTCTGCACCTATCCACAAATTTCTTAACATACGTCCTCATCCCTGGCCAAAAATATGAGCCATTCAACTTTGAGAACATCTTGTCATGACCGAAATGTCCGGCCAATCCCCCACTATGTTTTTCTTTCAGCAAATTCTCCCTCATGGAGCATTTTGGAATACATAGTTGATTTCCCCTGAACAATAATCCATCCTAGATCATATATTCAGTCCATTAGCCTCTATCCCTAAGAACTGGATTCTCATATGCCTCATATGCCTCTTTAAAATCTGGATCATCTCTGTACATTTCTTTGAGGTTATCAAAACCCAAAGTCTTTACTCTGAATTCCTGCATAAGAAAACATTTCCTGCTCAAAGCATCAACAACTTTGTTAGCAGTTCTAGAAATATGCTTGATTACAAAAGTAAAATTCTTCATGAATTCAACCCATTTAGCATGTTTTTGGTTCAACTTCTCCTATTGAGTTACGAATTGTAAAACGTGATTATCATTGTACAAAACAAACTCTTTAGGAACCAAATAATGTCTCCATTTCTTCAATGCTTGTATGACTGTGTAGGATTCCTTGTCATATGTGGAGTACTTGAACTTCGCTTCATTCAGTTTCTCACTGAAATATGTGATCGGCCTGTCATCTTGGCTAAAGACCGCTCCAATTGCAAATCCACTCGCGTCGCACCTGACCTAGAATGTCTTGCTAAAATCTAGCAAAACCAGAATTGGTTGCTCTGTGATCTTCTTCTTCAGCAGATTGAAGCTCTTCTCTGCTTCTTCTGTCCAGTGAAAATATTTATGTCTTTTCTTCACCATATACATCATTGGTGTGCTAATTCCACTGAAGTTTCAGATGAATTTCCTGTAGAAGCTAGCCAAACCATGGAAGCTTTGAACTTCAAACACACTTTTTGGTGATGGCCAATTCTTAATTGCATTTACCTTTTGTGGATCCATCTTCAACTCATTTGCAGAGATAACAAAACCCAAATAAATGAGTTTTGTCTTCATAAATGATGATTTCTTCACATTGATCCATAATTTTTCTTGCTGTAATCTCCTCATCACCGTAGCTAAATGCTTTAAGTGCTCTGCTTTTGTCTTGCTGAAAATTAATATATCATCAAGATATGGAATGACGAATTTCCCAATGAAATCATTCAGGACTTCGTTCATCAATCTCATGAAAGTACTGGGTGCATTCGTTAAGCCAAATGGCATGACAAGCCATTCATACAGCCTCTCATTCATCTTGAATGTTGTCTTCCATTCATCACCTTCCCTCATTCAAATTTGATGATACTCGCTTTTCAAATCAATCTTTGAAAAAAACTTTTCTCCACTCAAGCAGTCCATCAAATCGTCCATCCTTGGCAATGGAAATCTATATCTCATGGTAATCTTGTTGATTTCCCTTGAGTCTGTACACATTCTGCAGTCTCCATCTTTCTTTGGGCTGAGCATTGTCGGAACAATGCATGGACTCAATCTCTCCCGAATCAATCCTTTGTTCATTAAGTCCTGGACTTGTCTCTTAACTTCTTCATTTTTCTATGGCATCAACCTGTACGCAGCTTTCTTTGGAAAAATAGCTTCAGGTATAAGATCGATATGATGGCTTATACTCCTGATAGGTGGAAACGAACAAGGTAGTTTGTTCACTACTATATCAACAAATTCTTCCAGCAACTCCTGGATTTCTTCTAGTAAATCATCTATTCTCATATTGGTCAAAACAATTTTGGGCTTCCTGACCACAATAAATTGTGTATTTTTCTTCTTCTTAACCTAATTAAGAAGTTCCTTCCCACTCATGAGAAGTACAGTGTTTCTCATCTCTGTTTTCACCTCTTTATCCTTAATCGGAAGCAACATGTGAGTCCTACCATTTTTCTCCAGTGTGTACATGTTCTTCCTCCCATCATGAACTACATTTCTATCATATTTCCATGGTCTACCCAACAATAGATGACAAACATCCATGGGAATGACATCACATAATATTTCATCTTTATATCCTCCTATTTAAATTCAACTAAACATTGTTTAGTGACATTTACCTGATGTCCTTTTTGTAGCCATGAAACTTTGTATGGGCTTGGATGTACAATAGTCTCCAACTCCAACTTTTCTACCATCTCTGTAGATACAAGATTATCTGTGCTACCACTGTCCACTATGACCTTGCATACCCTGTCTTTAGTTTTTCAAGCAATTCTAAACAAATTGTTTCTTTGGGTTGGGTTCTCTGCCTCTTTCTCTAGCTTCAAGAGAACTTTCCTCATCATTAAGGATCTTCCTCCCTCATCATCTTTTGCCTCAACATTCTGTCCTTGAGCTTCGACAATGTGAGTTTCACCACCATCTTTCTTCCTATCTGGACCTCATAGGATTTATGTCTGATCTTTCCACAGACAAAGAATTTTACTTCACCGCCTCTGCCTCTTCCTCTTCCTCTAGCTCTAGGAAAAGTATTTCTATCAGCATACTGCCCTCTCTGTGAGTTTCCTCCCCTATCAGGTTGAATTTGAGGTTTCTTCCCCTCTTCTTTTGATTTTTGAGTTCTATCTTGGGCAATTGTTTTGCCTCTGGCTTGACTTCTGCATTGGCCTCTTTGACCTTGCTTCTGGCTCAGCTTCTCTTAAGCTTTCAGAGCCATCTGGTAAGCATCTTCCACATTTTGAATAGTCATCATGCTCATCTCATCTTGAATGTTATATCGCAGACCATTCACGTACTTGGAAAATTTTTCATCATCGCTTTCCCGATGACCTGCTCTAATGTTTATCCTATAGAATTTTTCAGTGTATTCTTTCACTGACATCAGCTTCTGTCTCAAATTTTGCATCCTCTGAAACAGAGTGATTTGATAATCCCTGGGTATAAATTTGGCTTTCATCTTTGCAACCATTCTATCCCATATTTTAATTTTCTGCTTGCCCTTATAGCATCTGTCGGCCTACAGTTCATCCCACCATAGTGTTGCATGCTCTTTAAGTCTAGTAATGGCATGTTTGACATTCTTGTCTTCCTCAACATCCTCATAGTTGAAGTATTTATCTAGAGCTCTAATCCAGTCTAAAAGTTCTTCAACATATAAGTTTCCTTCATACATTGGAATGTCCATTTTGGCTCTGGCACCTATCCTTGCAACAGCCCTGAATAGGCGTTCATCCACAGCATCTTTGACTACAACTTCTTCTCCTTCATTTCCATCTTCATTTTCACTTTCAGCCTCACTGATATCCCCAACGTCGACTGTGTTCCTCTATGTTGTCTCCATGGCATCAAGCCTATAACGTAACTCACGCATTTATCTTTTCACTACTGGATCAGGCATTGGCATTGGCCAGTCTCTCCTTCTAGGTGGCATCGTTGTAAAATCTTCCTCTTTTCTCTGCTATAGAAAGAAAAGAACTTGTTCTGCAGCTCTGATACCACAACTGATGTGTATCAGACTACTCCTTTTCCTCTAGCTCACTCTGACTGAAATATACAGACAAAATCAAGCTCTGATACCACTCTGACATAGACCCCCTTCCCTCAGGATGAGATCCACACAGGATCATTCTAATTTCTCCATGAGTCGAAGTGACTCCTTTGGTTCCCTGCTAAAACCTTCAACAAATCTGATCCACAGGTCCTTCACAAAAAATACACCTACACCACGTGCACCAGGTGTGAGTCTTTTCCTCCACACAACCACAACTTGGTCTTAGCGCAAGCGATTTTCGCAACTCGCAACTCATGAGTTCATGAGTCGAATATCCTCGACTCCTCTTTTCCAAACCTCTGATACCTAAGATGCCAATACAGGTATGGTTTCTCCTTGTTAGCACCTCATCCACATAACCATCAGCTAGGGTTAAGTCACTAGCACACCTCATAACTCGCAACTTCGTGAGTTGGAACGTTGAGCCCTTGTGATCCTCCTTCATGAATCCCTGAGACGCGATAAATCAACAATGGGTTGACTCCTTTCCTAGGTGGCGTATGCTCACCACCTATCAACCACGCAGTCCCTACCAACCAGATGTGCCATATGTTCACATGATCCCTTGGTGCTCGGCACTTCTCGACTTCTGTAGTCGAAAGGAAACTCTCTCAAACCTTGAACCCCCGAGTACGCGATACCATGCGAAGATTTTGAACCAATGATTCTCCCATTTTTTGGATCCAACGGTTTGGATCTCCTTCATTATTCCTCGCAACTCAGAACTTCGTGCAAAACAAGAATTTTGGTCTGGCCTCCAAACTTACGAACCTTGAGTTCGCGATATGATCCAATGACGTACGCAAAGCACGATCAATGGCTCACATTGATCCTGGATCCTAAGGTGATGGGTTTCACCAGCCTCTAATCACCCTACAACTCTTCCAAATCCAATGACTCTCACAACTTTGCACTTCCTTCACAAAGGCTTCTCACCGTTCAATTCACACTTCAATGGCTTCTGCCCAACGACTGAATGTTCTCCCTTCTGAACTTAATTTATATGAGAATATTTCAATCCCCATCTCCCTTTGAAGTGGTTCAATTTATGTCTTCCTTTAAACTATTCAAAGGTGTTATCCCTCCTGATCTTTCACTTGCAAACTCAAGCCTTCCAAAGGGTTTCCTGTTCGCACTCCTTGCGGAAAATTTCAAATAACTTTTGGTTATTTGAGTCCTTGACTCTGTGCACTCTTTGCAATAGTAGTCCTTCCACCTTCACCTTAGTTGATAACTTCTAAGGCTTCAACAGGCCTACACACACCTTGCATGGATCTGTGCTTCACCTGCACTTCTGTTGGTATGAGAACAATGATATCTCTCCTGACTCTTCTGGGATAAAACTCAGACTCTTGTCAACACAAACCTTGAGGACATTTCACTACACTCCTTGCAGGAATTCTCAGGAAGAGAAACAATTGAAACTCATTCTTCTCCTCTCTCAGACTTCATACATTCAACATGAAGTCACACATTCAACCCAACATTGAAACAAATGCATAAACAAAAAAATAAATCAACTATAAGCATACCATTCAGCAAATGTAAACAGTAAGCATCATAACACCATGAATATTGAGTCAAATCTTCATATATTAACTCAAGTGCTTTTGTACATGGGTTCTTCTCTATAGCTCTCTACTATAGCTCTCAATGATGATAATGTTACCATGATACAATGGTGAGGGTGTCTATATCCGTTTTCCCTCCTACGCTTCTAAAACTATCTAATCCCTTAATTCAAATATACCTACTTTCATTAAACAGATTTAATGCCTATTGCATCCTGCAGATGAGAGGAAATCGCTCAAGATCTATTTACAACATGCAAGTACACTTCCTTTAACTACTACATTAATATTTGCTCATTAATTTTTCAAACACATTTCAAAATTTGCAAAATGTGTGTTGCACTCTTCCAGTTGTCTTCTACCTTTATGCTTGCTTGGTTGGCTTCTTACGATGCTCCTGCATCTAATCCTTAGAATTTTTAATCAATCTTTGAGGAACTTGATTGTTGAAAAACTTAGATCTTCTTTCGCTACACGATTTTAGCCTCTATAAGCTATTTGCATAGACTTTGTTGATATTCTTTTAGATAAAAGATGAATCCTTGGGTTGATAAATTAATGTTAAACTAAGGTTGTTTTTAGACATATTTAGAGCCCAACAATCTCCTTCAGAGTTTGCTTGTTCGATATTCAGTTTTTCAAGTCTAACAATCATTCTAGGGCAATCCAATACTTCATGGTACATAGATTTACAACAAAGGTAGCTAGGGTTTCTCCCAGGGCATTACTTAGCAAGATGTCTTGGTCTTATGCAATTGTAACAAAGAGTTAATCCTCTCTTTCTCATCCATGATCACCAACTCTTCTTGTACAGTGCACTAGGATCATGATGGCTAGCCTGCCAAAATTTCTTTCTAGGATCTTGCATCCATTGGTTAGTCCAAAAATTATTTCTATGCATAGGTATAACATATATTTCACTATTCCTATCAGACCTATTCATATCAAACTTTCTTGTATCTAACTATGCTCTAGTTTTCAGGCTAGGGAAACATCTATCATGCATACCTAAATTCATTCTTCAGAAACAAAAAAATTCCACTTATCTTACCTATATAGAGAACAAATATTTCAGATCTAAAACTTGAATTGTTCTTACCTTTACTAGAGGCTAGAGCTTACAGATCTTACCTCTTTTCTGTGGAAATTTCTACTTTTACCTTTCTTAGAGCATAAAGTGTTTAGATCTCGCTTCTTTTCTTCAGTATCAACCTCTTTCTTGCAGATTTGACCTCTTTCCTTCAGATCTGAACTTTCTTTCACTGCACAAAGCTTCATTGGTCAAGTAGAATACTATGAACTAGGGCAACAGATCTATGCAAAGAGATTTTTCACACAAAGCTTTTTCTTCTTTAGTTCCCAACAATCACAGTTTCAGGTCCTGACAATGGAACCATTTGTTGGCGCAAGGGCAGACCTAGGGTTCAACGCTCAAGAGTTCACCAACAAAACCCTAACTACTGGCCCTTTCGTAAATACCTGCGAAGCAGATGAAGTCTCACCCGAGGTAAAGGCAGAGGTGGTTGCAGAACTCAGATGTCTACAAACTTAGCTGGGACACCGATATGTGATTATATATTTTACAGGGAACTTAGCAAAGATCATTCATCAATATTCAACCCTTATGGTACTTCGCAGATAGCACAGAGCAACGCAGTGAATACTTAGACTAAAGATGATTCAGTACTTACCCACAGAATTATAGATTAGATTTAGAAGATCAAGCACTAAGCATATTATATATCAGATATAACCTTCATTCATATATCATAATCACAGAGCATAACTAGATTTATTTAATCACAGCAAGCACTTAGCCAAGAAGGAGATAAACACATTAGTTCGAAGAACAGATCACAATACACAAAGTTACTATGGTTCACCCCCACCTTGGGGCTACGTCTACAAAGTCTTATTCTTTCTATTATCTTGGTCAAGATGTTACAACACAGAGCTTCAGTGACCCTTACTTCACACAAGACAGAAGATCTGCGCAGCTCGCTAGATCCTTTTTCCTTGCACTTCAGCACAAAACTACAACAACTTGCACTTAGCTTTTCAATATCCTTACAATCATGCACAAAGTGCTTGCAATATACATCCAATCACATAGATCCAGCTACTAGCACTAAGCCTTTATCTATACATCACATAGATGTACTACTACTCCTACTCCTCTCTACTTACATTGCCTAAGTATCTATTTATAGATTACAAAATGGGCCTATGCATGGGTATACCCATGGGCCGACATCCCTTTCCCTTTACATTAACCCAAAACCCTAAAAGGGACCCAAAAATAGGTATTTCTTCCCTAATTTCCGCTTCACGTTGTGCTCCATCTTTGGCAAGTTTTCGTAGTCCCAAAAATGGTCAAATATGACCAAGTATTCTTCAAAACTTGGTTAAGGGCCAACGGTGCATCAAAGACCTCAACCTATATAATAACTGCTTTTCCTTTTAACGTAATAGACAACAAAGGAAGAACACCATATAGTTTAAATCATGTACCATTAAATTATTTTAGAGTATTATGTGACTCAGTAAGGGAAAGAGAGCCAATGGCTTTCCAAAAGGTGACATACATGATGCAAGTCGAGTTTTCTTCGTCAATAATGATTCGACAAATATTCTTATTTTCCACAATAAATTGTATTTGAAATGCTAATTGAGGAGGAAGACTTGGAATATGATATTCAAAGTCAAAGATTATCAAGTTCGTATCGGTAGGATACAGTACACCAATATCCTTTAATAGTTCCTTCCATTGCATAGGACAACTTTGAAGGACTTCAAGAGCTGACATTGCAGAAGGCGTTTGTGCAAGATCTTCTACAATAGTGTAGTTTTGAGCAGCACATGCAGAAGGATTAAATGACGACTTATGAACAACACCCTTAGGAGGAAGACAGAGAACTGTATCTAGACTCATTCATTCGAGATGAAGAGGATTGTTGGTAGGTGAATTCGATGAAGGAGGTTGAACCAATGGAGGTGGTGAATCATCAAAATTCTCTTTCAAAGTAGAATACTCTTTGGCTCGAGTAGCAACTAAAACTTTGTTCTTCTTGGAGTCACCAGTACACATAAGTACATAAGATTTGGTAGAGGGGGAAGGTTGGTAATGATTGACTAATTGGGCTTGCTGCTAAGAAGGAAAAGGTTGTGAAAACACAGTGGGTGTAGGAGGTGTCTCAATCCCTTACAAGAACTTAGTAACCTCAGGACGTTGTGGAAAATCTTTCGTATAATGATCCTCACCAAAGATAAGACAAGGATAACGAGGTTTGCATTTTTCTTTGTCATCAACAAGATGAGTCTTGTGTTTATAAGACTGTTGATTATTATTCTTGTCCTCCTTATTCTTACCCTTCCCTTTATTTTTATTTTGATTTTTACTGGTAGGTGTATATTGAACCGAATTAACCTCATAGGTTTTACCGAGAGAAGGAGTCGGAGGAGGAGTATTTTGTACATTAACATTAGTATATTTGGGATTGGAATGAATGGCTTGTTTAGACTGAGTCCTAGTGTTAAAAGTGACAATCATGCCATCAATAGCATGAGAAACTACTAGAGGTGTAGTGGTTGGATTTGTAGACGGACGAGGAGAATCAAGGATCAAGTCATATAGTGTGCCCATTTGTTAATAAATGAGACCCAAGTATTGAGAACAACTAATCATCTGCTCTTCAATGAAGACACCACCCATGGAAACATCATGGGCTATAGGACCAATGAGTGACTTGGTAAACCACTCGGCTAATAGTTGATCAAGAAGGGGAACTTTGATTAAGCATCTTCTCCTCCTCCACTCGTGAATATGATCGGAAACGTGAGTATATGAGGATTGTTTAAATGAACTCAAGATTTCAGTTCATGTCTCGTATCGTATCGATAACCAGTAATGTGTAAACAAATCCATAGCTAAGGTGTTGAAGTTGTTGAAGAACCCTCGTGGCAATTCAATATACCATTTGGTTGTCGAACCCGTAAGATTTCATTGGAAAATACATAATCTAGTGGAGTCATCCATCAAGAAATTGGATGAACACCAAAGATGGAAAGTCATGACATGATTATTTGGGTCTTCCCCTGATCGGTCGTCAAACTTAGGAATGTTTGTTGGTAGCTTGGAAGGAATGATCGGCCAATAAAGAGAATGTAAAATAGGATCATTCAAAATACTATATAAATACGGTAAATCCAAAGTAGAAAGAAACGAAAACTATCTTTTTGTTGACGGGCGAAATCGACCGTCCGTCAACTAAGAGAGTAGAACCGGTCCGGGGTTGTCTAATAACCCAAGCCGTTTGAAATGAACCACCCTGACGGGTTTAGTGGCTCCATTATCCGATCTAAGGTCCTAATAAAGCAAAAGAAAACTAATCTAAACTAATTAATCTAACTAAAACTAAATAAAACAAACTAAACTAAAACTAATTACTAAAACAAACTTAAACTAATCTAACTATTCTATATATGCAATCTACTAACTACTACTATACTAACTAACTAATTAACTATCTTACTATTAACTGAAATATAACTTATTTGCAAAATGTACATTATCCACAATTCGCAGATTTAATTAAAACCTGAAAAATTCATTAGCATTCTGCCCTAAGACAGTAAAAGGTATTTTTTGTTGATTTTATAATTTTATGAGCAGAAATAAAACAGAAAACTAACTAAACTAAATCACTAATTCTAAACTACAAATATAACTAACTAAAATACTAATAATATACTAAACAAATAAATAACAAATTGACCTGGAAAAGCTCCAGGCTTGTCCTGTGTATGATGACTGTGCTAGCAGTTCGGAGGAAGGAAACTCGCACCGAATAATCCAGAAGCTTCTCGTAAACGATAGCTGCAGTGCTCTTTAAGTTTATTTACAGGACAAACAAGACATAAAAATCACAACAATCATATGATTTATAAATCTCCACAATTAGGTAAACCTGTTATGCAAAGATCTATACTTAATAATTCAATTGATGAAGAAGAGAAATCTTTCATTCACAAACTGAATCAAGTAATTGTTGTATTTTTAAAGTACTAGAAGAAATCAGTTATGGATCAAATTAATTAAATCATATCACTTTGCAAAAGACTAAGGTAGCTAAAGTAGTCCTTAATCAAATGCAAATTGATAAACATGAACATGAAACAAAAGATTGATATTATGAAAGAAAAAGTTGTAGCAGAACATCAACTTCTGTCTCAGTCTGTATTAGATATCCATAATCCTGGTTCTCCCACAAGCGAGGATGATGCTTATTACACAAAATAATAAGTATTTAAAGGTTTTCCATAGGGTAAAACCTCCCTATGGAAGTTATAAAACTTTTTACATAAAATCTGGGAAGATATCCCAAAGTCAACTAAACTAGGGAACTAAAATAAAAGTAAAATATGAAAATATCCTCTACACTATCCATCAAATCCCATGCAATTCGAATTCACCTAAAAGGGACCAAAAATGAATAAATTAGAAGGATATTTTATTAATAAAATGATAGAAAAGTTAATTCTATAGACTAGCTACAGAATCATACGATTTTGTAGCTAGTCTAAATAAGATACATAATCAACATGGAAATTAATTGAAAATATTTTAAAGAATTCCATTTAATTGACATCCTATAGCCATTTGAAAAAAGAATCATTTTATTTGAGTCTGTTATAATATTCAAAATCAAACAGGATCCAAATCAATTAAATGACCACAGAGATAGGCATAGTCTGTTTTGTTTGTTACCTGAAAGTCGGGTGACAAAATCATATGGAACAACAATGTGATTGTTTCATAACAAATCGAATTCAGCATAATCAAAACAAATGGCAAGCAACTGTTACGCTGCCTTCAACAGGAAATATGAATTCGACAGGATCATTTCCAAACTATAATAACTGTTTTGATTTAACAAACGAATCATGCCACAAGTAGATTCACCCGAGCTGGCGCGAGAATCAATTCCAATATAGTTGCAACAGGATCGATTGATAGCAACAGAATTCGTAAATTGGGCAAACAAGATTGATTGTCTTCGATCGAAATTGTTCCAATCAAACGAATTATAACTGGGTTTGACCAATTCGTTTTACACATTTAAAATCAAACAAACAACAATTACAATCAGGATCCAATTCCTAAAATGATGGAGCTAACAAAAATCCAATCAAGCGATTCAGTCGGCTGGGTTTAGCATAGTCATTGCAAATCATAATCGTTCCGTGATTCAGGCGTATTTGCACAGGTTTAATGAGATCATTGTTTTTATAAAAACAAAGTAGTTCTTTCCAATTAAATTGAACAGAGTGGAACTCAATGATTTGGAGAATCATATGACACATCATATCGTAACAACTACACTCCTGAAATCATTTACCAATCACAGTATACGAATCATAATGAGATCAGATGCAACATGATCGTATTCTAATTTGGGCGTGGAAAACTTCTTGTTCAGAATGTATACAAAATGAATTCAATCGAAAACACATCATTAATTTCGTTACTTCAATCAGACAAACTTAGCAAATGAAATCCAAATGAAAACCATTCAAATCCAATAAAAATCTATGAGCAAATCGTATATCAAATCGTAATTCCTTTTATTTTTAGCAAAACAAAACCATGTATAGGATAATCACCAAATGACAGAGGCAATTTGGATGAGAGACTAAGCTATTTAAAAAAAGAATTCAAATCATTTTATTAACCTTGATTATTCACAAAACAAAAACAATG
Source organism: Picea mariana (assembly GCA_032191745.1). Classification (NCBI taxonomy): domain Eukaryota; kingdom Viridiplantae; phylum Streptophyta; class Pinopsida; order Pinales; family Pinaceae; genus Picea; species Picea mariana. The sequence continues at coordinate 8,382 of JASDQU010586439.1, read as the reverse complement.
TCAAATCTTCATACCTGTACAGTAACGAGGCGGCTTGATCATGCCAATTTAGAATTGACAATGGCTGTGGCTGATTCAACATTTTTGAAAAGGATGGAGCCTGTTGTCTTCTGCTTCTTATCAGCTGCTTGGAGCTCGGCTCTTTGACTGGTTAGCACTGCAATTTGATCTTCCAGTGATCGAATTTTTGATTGGAGTATGGGAACATCAATGCAGTATCGTTCTAACCAAGAATCACACTGGTCACAGGGAGACTGTGTGGGTTTTGAAAGAGCAGGCGAGGGTTTGGATATGTGATTGAGGGTTTTGTTAGGAAACTTAATACCAGGGTATCCAAGGTTATCCCTTAGGCAAGGGGGAAGATTTTTCATGAAATCGTATGGTGGTTCAGGGCATAAACCCTGCGAGTAAGGATATTCATCGGCTACAAAACTTTCAATATCAGAATCAGAATCCTCACTCAGAACTATAGGTTTTGACTCAGAAAGAGGGTTTAGGCTTGTTCCTGGCCATCCATGAAATCAAACGAGAATTCTTTTTACCCTTAGTGTTAGCAATAGGGTTTGCCTTGCGATTTTTTCTCACAGGCTTTTTAATAGCCTCTGCACTCTTAGTTACAGTGTCAGGTAAGTCGATAGGTGGGTAGGCCGAAGGCTTAGGAGTAGGCAATAGGATATGGAAGGGCACCGGGGGTACAGCCTTGACTTCACTCACCATAGGTTTGTCAACCTGTATAGGGTTCGGATCCTCGAAACCATTCCGAGCAACGAAAGTTCTCCAACTATCACCATGCAAACTTAAATGATAAACAATGATGATTTTGATAAGTCCATGGTGGAACAGGCTACTGTCAGCCTGGTGCCTTTTAAACCTTTTCGACATTTTATATAGGCTACGATGAAAGTAAAAGGGAATATTCAATGAGTATCCCATAAAATTCATAAGCAAGCGTAGGTGGTAGAGAAACACAAGTCAGTATCGACCTTCACAGGTCACGAACTGTTTGATTACCATCAGAGTATCATGCCATCGTGGTTTAAGTGCAGAGATGGGCATACCTCTGTCACAAGAGGTGACTTTGCGTGAGAGGAACAGTAGTGTCCATGGGACCTCTTCGACCTTACAATTTTTTAACCAACGTTGGCCTGTAGCAGGTAACCCTGTAGCAGAGCTAATAAATCCCTCGTCAATTTCTAACTGTATGTCGCCCACCTTGGCTCTACAGCCATCGAAGGTCATGGAAACCTGTCGTGCTACAGCTAGATTAAAACCCTCAAATCGTTTCATGAAGGTAAGCCATCCATTGTCCTCCAAATATTTGTGAGCATTGTCAAACATTAACAGGGCTTGGTCACCATTTGGTTCGATCCGAACGACTGGTGCCATGGAACCGAGCACATGGTAAGCCGAGGGTTTGTATCACAATACACATAGGAGAAGAGCTACCCGAGCTAATAGAATTGAACGGTGATAAGGGGTAGGCATAAATGCCATCGTGCGAAGGTGGTGGAGTTATTCACTGCCATGCATAACAATTATGATCAATAGTACCACTGTCGGCGTTCATAGCTGTTATACCCACTATAACATAGTTTAACACTCATGTCATTTGCCCAACCAATGAAACAATGATAAGTGTATAAACAAACGTGTTTAATAAACGTTATACCAAGGTTTGAAACCATCAATCATACAATTTAAAACCAATAGCATATGTTTAACCATGCACCAATGTATCAGCTTATATAATCAAAATTTTAACCAATGTGCCGATGGGTACTCATATAATCAACAAGCCAATGGGTATGAAAACACAAACATATGTATCATATTCAAAGATATAAATGAAATATTTAATCATATTTATTCTCATGAAACCAAAGATCAAGTAGGTCAAATAAAATGCAATCCAAATGCTAATGCATTGCGAACTCAATGAAACCAAGTCACACAATCTATCGAAGCATGAGTACCGATCAAAGAGTCTTGCCAACTATATAATGATAATTAAAAGGCAAGTGCAATAGGCATATCGATCAAATAGATAATGACAGTTCAGATAATGATCGAAATATGACTTCGAAAGATGAAGTTTTCACGCTTACAGTCGTGAAAACAAAACGAAGGCAAAAGAGCAAATGTCGCACAAAATGAAAATGTCGTTTATTTGAAAATTGTGACGAAAAACTGGTGTTTGCAAAACATAGGTGTAGACAGCTTATAAGATCATAAAAAAAAAAGTGAATTGGCTGCCAACAATGGCGACACACTGGTAGAAGCAGTTATCTCTGCAAAAGGAACAAATTCAGGTCAGGACAGCAAAGATAATTCCAACTCAAAAATAACAACCAGAAAATCGTACAAACATCATCATTAACCAATAATTTCAGCACTGTTTCAAAAGATGAAAACTGATAACAATCTTAAGATCAACAAGTCACGATATTAAAGATAAAATCTTCAATACTGTTGGCATAGCCACTGCTGCCAGCAGGCATCCATAGCCTCGAAAAGGTTGCCATTTAACCCACTCTGACATCTGTATCCTGTTAAGAAGTTCTGGATCAGAATAAAGGACATTAAAGAGGTTTTGTTTTGCAAATTTTCATATACCCGACATTGCTTCGCTGCCAGCGGGCCTGTTCAGTACCCCGGTGAAGTTGTCTTGGCATCATGCATGCATTTACCCGCTACCAGCAGACCTGTTCAGCATCCCAGTGGGTTTACAAGCACTTCCCACAGCTCTTATTAATAATTTATTTTGTTTTTTATAGATATATAGCTGAGCGGGGTGACACTGAAAATCATGATTTTTTAACATATTTTTTTAGACCTCATCAGAATTTTTTAGAACTGTCCTTTATTTAGATCCAGAGATGTTTTATTGAGAAAACAAACCTCCTAAAACAGGGAGACATCTTCTAAGTCATTCCTTTACAGAAAAGGGACAGAGTAAAAAGATAATAGATGATCATGACGAACTTTATTCAGAGATCGAAATCGGTAAACTTCTTTCAAACAACAGATTTTTCCAACACAAATATAAATTTCATAAATATACCATTGATGTTTGTACAAATTTTTCAGAAGTTATTTCAGCGAAGGAATTTCTATTGTCTCTGTCTGAATAGCTCAGTGAAAAGGTATGTGTATTTTTCAAAAACACAAACTGATAGATTCAAATCAAAATCAAAACATAAAGCAAGAGAAAATACAAAAAAAAAAAAAATATTTACATAGAATACAAGGGTAGTTATCAAGCAAAGTATCTCTTCAGAGCTTGGCCATTTACCGGGTAGGTGTCAAGCTGCCCTTCAAGATTCTACAATCGAAAGGAACTAGGACCCAACTTTTCAGCAATTAAAAATGGTCCAAGCCATAAGTTTTGAAATTTTGTATGTTCTCCCTTTCCCTCATGCGGCTTGTCCCACTTCAAGACGAGATCGCCTACTTCGAAATTCCTATCAGAAGCAGAGTTAGAATCGAACCAGCTTTTAACCAATTGTTGATGTTGATCTATCTTAGGTTTAGCTTGGGCTCTTATTTCTTCTAGCTTCATCAAAGCATTAATCTGGTTTTCTAAAGGGGGACAATCTTATTCTTGAACTTTTTGTGACAACTGAAGAGAAGGAAGAAGAATGTGAGGTGGTAGAATTTCTTCGCTGCCATAAACGAGAAAAAAGGGGGATTTACCTATAGCATCTTTTGGCATTACCCTGTCATCCCACAATGCGTTCAACAGTGCATTGTGCCAATTTTTGTGATTTTCAACCATGGTTCTCTTGATAATTTTAATAAAGTTCTTATTTGTTGACTCTGCCAATCCGTTACCCTGGGAGTAGTAACTAGAAGAATACTTCAGCTTAATTCCTTTTTCCAAAGTGAACTCGCTCATCTCAAGATAAGAAAAGTATGAAGTGTTGTCAAAGACTAAACAGTCAGGGATACCGAAACAGGTGATAATATTCGAATTTAGAAAGGCAATTACCTGACTGGTATTGACAGTTCTTAGCGCAGTAGCTTCAGACCATCGAGTAAAGTAATCTGTGGTTGTCACAATATACTTGTTCTGTTGCGAGGACGAAGGGTTAATTGGACCTATGATATCAAGGCCCCATTGCCGAAAAGGAGAATCTACTGAAACGGGTTGCAAGGGAAAGGCTAGTTTTTGTAATCGCCCTGATGCTTTCTGACAGGTGATACATTTACGACACAAGGCATGAGCGTCTCTAAAAAGCATGGGCCAATAGTAACCAGCTCTTAAAACCTTATGAGCAGTGGTGTCACCACCGAAGTGACCACCAGCTTCTCCTGCATGCAACTCGAGCAAGACTTTTTCTGCTTCATCCTTTTTGAGACAACGCATCAGTACACCGTCAAAACTCTGACGAAACAGGATACCATTAACCAGATGAAAGGAGGCAGACTTTAACCTCAACGCTCCTCTCTTAGGGGGGTCTAAGTGACGAGGTGCTGACCCATGTTCAAGGCAGAACCTAATATCATCGTACCAAGGACTAACAAGGTTTTGTGCGCAACCGATTAAACTTTGATCACTTTGTCCTAGGTTTGACGTATCACTTTCTTCTTGTTGTCCTGTTTCCGAATCAACCACTAACTTGCATAACCCCTGGCCTCTCACAATCTGAGCTGGGGTAATTTCTAATTCATACTCCTGCAAGGATGTGACCTAGTTGGCTCTCTTTTCTCCTAGTTCCTTCTACACTAACAAGTTCCTCACGGCCGGGTAGGGGACAATAACTTTCTTCCTCGACTTCAAAAGATAGGACTGTAAGTGCTTAACTGCTTTGCAAATAGCGTAGGCTTGCCGATCAACTGCTGGGTAATTAAGTTCAGCACCTTTGAAAGTAGAGCTCAGAAAGGCAATGGGTACTTTATGGTTCTCGGCATTCTTTTGAGTTAGGACAGCGGCATAGGAACGGTCAGAAGCAAAAGTATAGAGTGTAAAATCTTGAGAGAAGTCAGGGCTCATGAGAGATGGAGTGTCTATTATGGCCTTCTTTATGGCATTGAAAGCTTGATTTTCTGTGGGCCCCAGTGATATTGGGTGTCTTTCTTAATCAAATTTTGTAAAGGCCTGACCATTTCAGAGAAACTGGGGACGAATCTCCGCATGAAGTTAATCTGGCCTAAGAAAGACTGCATGGATTTTTTGGATGTAGGAAGAGGGAGTTTTGCAATGACCCGAGTCCTTTCGGGGTCAGTAATCATCCCTTCACTAGACACAATGAATCCTAAGAGTTTACCCTGTTCTACTGCAAAGATGGACTTTTTGGGGTTCAAGGAGATGTCGTATTTATGACATCGTAGCAGAACGACTCGTAAATGAGCTAGATGATCGTCTTTGTTTTTAGAATAAACAGTCACATCATCTAAGTAAACTATGATGGACTGATTGATTAAGCCTCGTAAAGCAATGTCCATTGCTCTCTGAAAAGTGGCACCAGTGTTAATTAATCCAAAGGGCATTTTGCGATAAGCATAAGTGCCCCACAGAGTATGGAAGGTAGTTTTGAGTTGGTCTGGTGGAGACATCAAGACTTGGTTGTATCTAGAGAAACCATCTAACAGGGATAGCCTCTCAGAACCAGATACCTGTTGAAGGATATGTTCCATGGGTGGGGCAGGATAGTTGTCTTTATCAGACGCTCTATTGAGGTTTTGGAAATCGACGCAAAGGCGGATTTCCCCGTTTTTCTTCCAAACTGGGACAAGGTTGGAAACCCATTGAGTGTGCCTAACAGGAAAAATTATTTTAGCATTAAGGATCTTATTCAATTCTTTTTGAACGGTCGGTTCAAGTTTAGGGTGCATTTTCCTCAGTTTTTGCTGGAAGGGTAAGGTTTGGGGTTTCATTGGGATGACATGCTATACGATATTAGGGTCGAAAGTTTTAAGATCATCATACGTCCTTGCAAAGACATCTTTAAATTCTTTAAATAATTTAACAAACGCAACTTTTTCTTGTCGAGAACATCCCAAGCCTAGGTTAATGCACTGAGGATTTTCACTAGTTCCTAAGTTCACTTTTTCATAAGACAACGAGGAACTATTAGTTTTACAGCTGACCGGCTTTTTAAATTTATCTTGAAAATCATAAAACTTCTATAATCTAACTATGGATTTGGGTATGGAATTTACCATGTCTGACAGATCTTTAGGAGATTTCAGATCAGATATTACCGTAAAATCGTGCAAATTGTCATCGTGCATGCGTTCATCTATCACCGTGCCTCGAAAGGTTTCTTCCATGTGCAGAAATTTAATGATCTATTGATCATCGTCAAATACTCTCCAGTTCGTGATATTGTTAGGAACGGATGGTCGAAACAACACCTCGATGGAGAATGCGTCTGGGGACAAGCCTTCTGCAGGAAGAAGTTTAGAAGCTACATTAGCTAATAGATCTGCTTCAGCATTATTTAATCTAGGAATGGAATTTATATTGAAAGAAGAAAATTTATTCATTAAACTCCATACCTCAGACTAGTAGCTCTTGATATGCGGAGAGAGACAGTGGATAGAATCTCTTACCTGTCTAACCACTATTTCAGAGTCACCAAATACAACCAGGTTTTGAATGTTCATATCTAGAGATTTTCTGAGACCTTGCAGTAAAGCCTCGTATTCTGAAGTATTATTAGTACATTCAAATTCTAGTCTACATGCAATTAACGTCTTGTTACCTGTCGGATCGATAATGATGCAGGCTGCACCAGCTCCTTCTTTAGACTTAGATCCGTCGAAATATAGAGACCAAATTTGGTTTCCATCGGGCACATGGGACCATTGCGTAGAAGTTGTTGGTTGCATACATGCTACAATCTCGGACTGCTATTCTGAATTGATGATAGGTGAAGCCTCAGCCATGAAATTTTTGAAGAAGGTGTCCATCCCTTGGACTTCCGGTGAATCAGCAGAAGGTGTATATGATTCATTAGGATCGTTCAAATATGTGATCATGAACTTAAGGTAGCGCTCACGATTTACTTTGATCTTGTTAGCCTTACCATTCTCTGGAAGCCAGAGGTGAGACCAGTCTATCGCGAAGTGACCTTGTAGCTGCTCCGACCAGTCCCTGCTTAAAAACAGACCATACACTTCTGGAATGTCCACAATGATTATATCGATGATCTGATGAAACTTAGGGTTAGATGATAATCTAATAAGTACATTTTTGAGTTTGCCTATAACTTTAACATTGGTTCGATCAAGTTGTATAATTTTTAAAGTAGATGGTTCCACTTCAGCGTTAATCTTCTGGCAGACACACCATGGCATCACATTAGATGACGACCCTGAGTCCACCATACAATTATGCACGTTTCTATTGAAAATTTCAAAATTTAACAAGAAAGGAGGTACATTTTTGCGAGTGCTAAGAGTGGTAGCTTGTGGCTTTTTACTCGCAGTTTCTAAGGCTACTTTATCTACATTATTTACATTATTTACATTACTTACAGGAACGCTTCCTTTATCTTGATGATCAGGATTATTTTTAGTGGAAGTCTTCTGAGGGACTTTGTTTTGCACAACCTTGTTACTACTTGAATTACCATTCTTGCCATTCTCTGAAATGTTTTGCAACATCTTTTGTAACAAAAATGGAAACTTTAACAACTCATAAATAGAAATGTTATCCCTTAGCTTTTTAAGATCTTCAACAGCATCATAATCTAAGTTGGGGTTCACATTACTCTATTTAGTCTCAGATGATTTAGATTGCTTTGGAGGTGAAGTTGTAGAGTTTTCAGAAGAAGTTTTATTTGCTGCCTTACTCCTAGTGTTATAAGGATGAACTGTCTCAAAATTAGCTTGAAAGATGTTATCCAAGAAGTGTCCAAAGATGTTTGGAGAAGACTCTTCTTCTTGAACCGTTTCCTGTTCAACTACCTCCTGAGGGATCTCAGGGGGCGTCAAGTTATCTTGGGCTTCTAGAATCGTTTGAAGGGCACATTGCAAACTTTCTAGATTTAGGCCTTCGGGGTTTGGATTAGGTCGGTTGGTAGGAAAAGGCTTCCAGAAAGGGGGTTTGTAAGGTCCTTTACTCGAGGAAGCTTCTTCGGTTGACCTTTTGAAGTCTATAACTTGATTAGACAGTTTTTGAACAACTTTAGTTAAGTTTTCGAAATCAGAGTTTTCAGGTTGTGTTTTACTTTGAGTGGGTCTAGGTAGGATTTCAATCTTCTTTTTGGAAGAAGAACTAGTCTCAGTTTCATTGCTAGAAGAGTCTTTAAGACTAAGTATGTCTTTTTCAATCTGGCTAGCCTCCTCGAAGGCCTCTAACAATGTGGCTTTCTTAGATCGTTTAACCCAAATAGCTATGCTTTGATGTAAAGATTTAGTGTAGTAAGCTATTAT
>JASDQU010586438.1:33400-49730 GCA_032191745.1 Picea mariana | reverse complement strand
AATGTCTAGGAGTTATCAAAGACCTGGTCGTGACCTTGTTTCAATTGCCCATGAAAAGTGTGGTCATGGATGTTGTAGTGGATGATGTTCCCCCCAAGTTCGGTATGTTGTTATCAATATCTTGGATAAAAAGACCGGGGGGAACTTTGCAGATGGACCTCACATATGCTACTATCCCAGTGTTTGGAGGAGAACATACGAGGCTATACAGGGAAGCCCAACTGGCCTATATAATCAGTGATGAAGCCAACCCTACCAACCATTCCATTTTTGCCTTGGAAACTGATTTAGGTTCCAGTGTACTATAACTCACTAATGCCCCCGAGCCTCCTCTGCAACTCAGAAAGCCGCCCACCACTTCCCATAAATTTCCTCCCTCCATCACCCCCATCTGGAAAATGTTCTTTGATGGATCCTTTTCCAGGGAAGGCGCTGGTGCTGGGGTGTTTTTTGTGTCACCTGTTCAGGAAACCATATCTCTGTCATACAAATTAGAATTTGAAGCTACCAACAATGTGGAAGAGTATGAAGCTCTTGTCCTAGGATTAAGAGCCGCAAAGGAAATGGGAATTCAGGAGGTAGCAGTGTTCGGAGATGCAGAATTGGTGGTCCAGCAGATCAAAAACACTTATCAGGCTAAGAATCCTCGACTCAGAAGCTACAGAAATGAGGTATGGGACTTAATTGACAGTTTCTTCTCAGCATTCAACATTTCTTTTGTCCCAAGAGAGAAGAACACAGTGGCAGATTCCTTGGCTACATCAACAAGCAATTTCAAAGTGCCCTTGCCGCCCAAATTCAGATACGATGTAGAAGTAAAATACAGGCCCTCCATACCTGACAACGTCAAACATTGGAAGGTATTCGAGGATGATCTTGAGATCAAGAGATTCTTGGAGACTGTCGAAGAATTTTCAGAGATGCATATCAACTAAGACTCTGTCTCTGAAGAAGAGCTTGATGGGGGTTAAGTTTCTGAGTAAAATTGCAGAGCGTAACATTGTGCAGCTCCCCAACAACCATATTCCAAGGGGACTGGTTCCTTTGGAAAGGATTTTTGATAGAAATGATGTGTCATTAAAAGGGGAAAGCTCGAAGGATGACGCTGATACTATTCAGTGCAACATTGGCATTGAGAGTGAACCTAAGTTTGTCAAATTTTCAAGAAGTCTGACAAAGAAGCAAAGGTATGAATACGCTGAACTTTTGAGGGAATTTGCTGATGTTTTTGCCTGGACCTATGAAGATCTCAAAACATATAACACTTCTGTCATTGAGCATAAAATCCCGTTGAAAAGGGAGGCAAAGCCATTTAGGAAGAAGCTAAGACAGATCAATCCTATGCTGCTACCTATCATGGAGAGGGAAGTGAAGAATATGCTACAAACCCAGATCACCGTTCCACTGAGATACTCAGAGTGGGTGGCCAACTTCGTCCCAGTAAGGAAGAAGAATGGAGAAATCAGACTCTGTGTAGACTTCAGAAACTTGAATAGGAGCTCACGGAAGGATAACTACCCCTTACCAAAGATGGAACATATATTGCAGAGGGTAACAGGAGCATCCAGGATGTCCATGATCGATGGCTTCTCTGGCTACAAACAAATCTCTATTCTGCCCGAGGACAGGGAAAAGACGACATTTACCACTCCATGGGGCACATTCATGTATGCCAAAATGCCTTTTGGATTGATGAATGCAGGGGAAATGTTTCAACATGCCATGGATATAGCTTTCATTGGGCAAAAGGATAAATTTGTGGTCATCTATATGGATGACATAACAGTATTTTCAAAATCCGATAAAGAACATTGTTGTCATCTCATAAAGGTTTTCTTGAAATGCAAGAGTTTTGGCATTTCATTAAACCCCAAGAAATCTCTGTTCGCCATGCAGGAGGGAAAGTTACTAGGCCACATAGTATCAACATAAGGAGTCAGGATCGATCCTAGCAGAGTTGAGGCAATACGAGCCTTATCAATCCCAAGATACAGGAAGGAGGTCCAATCTCTCCTTGGCAAGATTAATTTTTTGAGGAGGTTTGTTCCTAACTTTGCTGAGGAGGTAAAACTTATATCAGCCATGTTAAGGAAGGGAAATGAAGTAAGGTGGACTTCTGAATCATGAAAATCCTTTGAGCAAATAAAGAAGGCCTTGAATGAAGCTCTTGTGCTTATCAGTCCCGATTACTCAAAGGATTTCCTTATTTTCTCTTTTGCCTCACCTGACACGGTGGCTGCTGTTTTATTAGAGACAAACGAGGTTGGGCTAGAGTAGCCTATTGCTTATTTCAGTCGAACATTGAGGGATGCCGAAGTCAGGTATGACACTATGGAGAAGAAGGCCTATGCCCTGGTAAAGGCTCTCAAGGCCTTTAGAACCTATGTCCTGTAGTCAAAAATCATTGCCTATGTACCCTCAGCTGCTGTTAAAGACATTCTTATTCAACCTGCCATAGATGGGAGGAGGAGCAAGTGGATAGCCAAGATTCTGGAATTTGACCTGGAAATAAAGCCTACCAAATTGATCAAAGGTCAAGGTTTAGCCAATCTGTTGGCTGAAGCCAATTTCCAAGCTTTGGGGGTAAGTTTCATCAACGAATGCTCAAGAATTCAGCAGGATCGACTGTCTGAAATATACCCTCAAAGGGAGCCCCCATTGGCTCAATGTCCCTGGTATAAGGATGTCATATCTTTTCTGCGAGAGTTGCGGCCTCCAGATGGCCTACAAAGAAACAAGGCAAAGGCTCTGAAGCTCAAAGCAGTCAGATACTGCCTTATCGATCAAGTTTTATATTGGAAAGACCCCCTGGGGTTGCTTTTGAAATGTGTAGATCCGCAAGAGGCTGACAGAATCATGGTTGAATTTCACGACAACCTATGTGGAGGACATCATTTTTGGAAAACCACAACCTATATAATTCTCAGGGCTGGATACTACTGGCCCACCGTATTCACTGACGTCTGCAGAAGGGTCAGAGCTTGCATCAAATGTCAAAGATTTGTAGGAAAACAATAGCTCAAGTCTTTGTCGTTAAATCCTGTGGTTGTTTAAGGACCTTTCTAGAAATGGGGCCTAGATTTCATTGGAGAAATTCACCCTTCTTCCAGTGGGTAGCACAGATGGATCCTGACTACTACAGATTTCTTTACCAAGTGGATTGAAGCTATCCCCACCAGGAGTGCTTCCCACAAGGTAATCATTGGATTCCTGGAAGACCTCATCACAAGATTCGGCTGCCCAAGTAAGATTGTCCCTGATAACGCAGCCTCTTTCAGGGCTGAGCTGTTAGCCAAGTTCTGTGAGCAATTCGGGATCAAACCGATTCACTCCACCCCATACTATCCCCAGGGCAATGGTTTAGCAGAGTCCTCCAACAAAAGCCTGATAAGGATCATCAAAAGACTGTTGGAAGACAACAATAAGGCCTGGCATTCAAGATTGAAATTTTCTCTATGGGCCGACCGAGTGACCACGAAGAGATCTATAGGCATATCTCCTTTCCAATTAGTCTATGGAGCAGAGGCTGTTTTTCCTTCTCATTTAGCCATTCCAGTAGAAAAATTCCTCCAGGATCATCGAGAGGAGCCTGATGACATAATCAGAAGAATTCATCAGCTAGTGGAAGTCTAACAGGTTAGGGAGCAGGTAATGGGCAGAATTCAGGACCATCAGCAAAGGATCAAGTAGGTTTTTGATAAGAAGGCCAAGAAGGAAGAGTTTCGGATAGGAGACCTGGTGCTGAAATGGGATGCTCCTAAACAAGATAAAGGCAAGCACGAAAAATTCGAAGCCCTGTGGATCGGGCCTTTCAAAGTCTCCGAAGTATTCTCGAATAATACCTACAGGTTACGGGATTTGAAGGATTAAGAAACTTTCAATAGCCCTGTGAATGGGCATTTCCTAAAAATATTTTTCTCTTGAGCCGCACATGGCTCTTTCGCGATTGTAAATATTGTTTTTCTTTCCATTTTTAAGTTTTAAATAAATGACCCCATAGTCCAACAACAAGGCACTGGAACTGCAAAATGAGTCCTTAGAGCATCACAGGGACGACTCTATCCCCCATGGAGCCTAATGTTAGTAACAATTCTTGTCCTGGGCACAAGAGTATTCAGGTCTACAAGTTGCATGAGAAGCGCCCAAGCACAGCATAAAAAAATCTCGTTTCAGGCTTCCAAGCAAGTAAGCAGATGAAATTATATTTTCGATGGTCCAGATTCATCCATAGGAGCAGATCGACGGTCGACGGGAAATCGCAGTTAGCAGAGTTGCACCGAGATTAGCACGATGGATAGTGCCCATATTGCATGCAAGAAAGGATAGCATCTTTCCATCCAAAGGACGCGTGGCGCGAGATCTAGTCACGTCGGCATTTTGGCATTCGGGAGTTCAAAGGGTGAGGGTTCCATGCCATTCTACATCTGGAAACCCCGAACCCCGAAGCGCCGAAAGCACCCAAAGTTAGGCTCGCAGAATCACAGAGCAGTCTCAGCCGTCCATCCAAAGGGGACACCTGGTGCACGATTAGGCTCCTCGCCTTTTTTCCCATCGCGACTCCGAAGCACAAGGAGCAGCTCCTTCATATCCTCGAGACACGAAGTGCCAAGAACGTCCAGGACCCAGGCCCATAGTATCGCCGAGTGAGTTTAGGATCGTTAGATCTGAGAGGGACGTGTGGCGCCCAATTAATCCATCTCGACGTTTCTCTCATCGTGATTGTGATAACCAAGGATCAACTCCTTCCTATTCGCGAACGCCGAAAACTCCTTTGAGAATAAACACAGGGTCACAGCCATGGTCACTTGGGAAATAAAAAAAAGATGTGCAAGAGGGGCCAAAGGCATCGAGTTTAGTCACAGAAGGGATCATCGCGATCTCCAGGTGCCATCTGTTTCGATCTCAATCCTGGTTCTCGCTTGGAGTACATGAAGGTGAGAGGGGGTGGTTGAAACTTCTCCTCACTCATTAAGTGTAAGGTATGGAGGATCTGGCAAGCTGTCTGCTCGAGAGGGTCCTGTGTACTGATTTTTTCCAAAGAAGCCATGCCGAGTCCTCGACTAGCCAGAGAGGTATGCACATGCTAATTCGACACTTAATGGCTTAGCTACTCCCCTTGCAGGAGCCATGCGTAGTTAAGGTGGCGTCTGACGAAGAATATCCGTTCGAGTTTGACGGAAGGGACACCATGCCTTGGATGACTGAGCACGCCTCTGTTAGGCGAATTTTTCTGAGTATATAGACTCAGTCTTTGTATTTTGTAATCATCAATGGTTGAGCGAGGCTCCCGGTTGTAAAAATTTAATGAAGCACTGTTATTCTGGTTATGCATGGAATCTTGAGACTTCTTGCCTTATGAATGTCAGTTTCTTTCACGTCTTTGTTTACACTATGTTAGAGCAGCTCGGAATTGGAGGATCCAGTCGAGTTGTAACTGTTATAAGATGATGTAGGTTGGATCACTATAACAGTTGCATTTTCTTAGCGCTGAACGACTTGGAATTGGAGGATCTAGTCAAGTCCCCCCTTTCAGTTTCTCGAAACCCCGAACCAAGAGGATCTTGCATTCAAAGTTTTTCTTCTACAAACTGCTGAAAGGCCTGTTGCCTGAGGTAGTTTGCTCACTCCTCTCACCAAGTCTTCAACCTTCTCATCTTTTAATCAACTCACTGACTGAAGTTAGATCAAGACCTCCTTTGTTCCTTACATACCGGACTCAGTTCCTGAGTTAGAGTGATATCTTCCCGAGTCTCTGCCCATTTGATCACCCATTAAAACTATCGTGACATAAAACTGATGGGCGTTGGGCTCTGCTCCTGCAAGCAATCCAGGAGTGACTTCTGACGCTAACACATAGTATTCACATTCACATAGGTCCATATGTCCAAAATTTAAAGTGTCAAGTAATCAATGTTTCACAGATCATAAGAAAATAAATATATGACTAGACCATAAGTAATTCTAGTTGTCTAAGTCAAAATGGGTCATTACATACACCCATTCTTTCAGAAACATAGTTTTGAGGTGGTAAAAAAAGTGAGGGATGATCTTGTTTTAAGGTCTATGCATCCTCCCAAGTAGTATATCCTGGGCTATACTTGTCCCACTAGACCTTAACTTGGTCTACCAAACGATTCTTGAGTTGTCGGACCTTACAGTCTAATATGCATAATGGTTCGACCATGATGGTTCTCGCGTCTGAGACCTGCAATTCCTTCCAATTCAATTTGTGAGATTTGTCAACAACATAATGCCATAGAACAAATACATGAAAAACATCATGATTTGTATGCAAGTGATATGGAAGTACAAGGTGATAGGAAACGGGTCCAATTCTCTCTTGAATTTTAAATGGTCCTATAAATTGAGGCAACAAATTAGTCCCTTTCCCAAATTGAATGGTACTCTTTTTAGGTCTGATACGAATGCAAACCTGATCTACCACTTTATAACTTCGATCAGTACTATGTGCACCAACATACCTTTTATGTCTATCACGTGCCTCCTTTAATCATTGTCTAATCTAAATTACTTTCTTCTCCATCTCTTGAATCAATTATATCCCTAATATCACTCAATCTTCTAGCCTTTCCCAACTCAATGGTGTACTGCATGGCCTTCCATACAGAGCTTCATAGGGCGGTATTCCAATTTAGCTGTGGAAAATATTATTGTAGGTGAACTCTACCAGAGGTAAGTACTTCTCCCAATGGGTTTGATTATCCATAACATACATCCTAAGCATGTCTTCCATAACCTAATTTACTCTCTCAATTTTCCGATCCATTTTTGGATAATATGTTGTGCTCAAGTTCAACTGAGTCTCCAATGTTGACTGCAAACTTGTCCAAAACCTAGAGGTAAAGCGAGAGTCCCTATCTGAAAATATCTTCTTGGGTAACCCATGCAGATGGATGACTTCACTTATAAAAATGCGTGCCACATCAGTGACATCATAAGTGTCTCTGACTGGGATAAAATGATCACTCTTCGTCAACTTATCAACTATAAAAATAATGACATTGTTCCTCAATGATGTGAGTGGAAATCCCACAATGAAATCCATAGAAATGACTTCCCACTTGGACATAGGAACATCATGTGGTTGTAGAAGACATGTCGAGTGATGATGATCAAGCTTTACTTACTGACACTCAAGACACTTGGCGATGAAATGGACTACATCATGCTTCATGCCTACCCAAAAGAAAAGCTTCTTCATGTCTACATACATTTTTTTCACACTCGGATGCACATAGTAAAGTGATCTATGGGATTCCTTGAGTATGATGCTTTGAATATCCCCACCATCGGGGATGTACATCCTTCCACGATATCTCAACAATCCATATGGCTCAAGCATATATCCTTCATACTTTGGATCTAACTTCCTCCCACTCTGGAGGGCTGAAGTAACCTTTAAATACCAACTATCTCCAAGAAGTTTCCCCAAAAATCGCTCCCTGAGATTAACTTGTAAGGGCACCAAGGAGAAGATATGTGGTCTTCTGCTTAGGGTATATGCACCCACATTCTCCTTTCCCTTAATGTATGAAATCCCAAAATCATACTCACTCATAAACTCACTCCATCGCCTCTTCCTGGAATTGAGATCCCTTTGAGTGAAGAGATGGTTTAAGCTTTCATGATCTGTTTTGAGCTCAAAGCTTTATCCCACTAGATAATGCCTCCAAATATTCAGAGCTAGCATTACAGTTTCCAAATATAAATCACGAGTAGCATATAGCTCCTCATTTTGCTTCAAACTTCTTGACGCATACAATATCACTCCCCCATCCTACATTAGCACGACCCCCAATCCTTGCTTCGAGGTATCTGTGCAGACTGTGAAGTATTTTCCCATATTCGACACTTGTATAATTGGTGCACTAGTTAGTAACCTCTTAAGCTCGATGAATGAAATATCACACTCATCTGTCCACTCATACCTGGCCCCCTTACACTGCAAGGTGGTGATGGGTTTTTCAACCTTAAAAAATCCTTCCACAAAAATTCAATAATAACCAGCAAGCCCCATAAAGGTTCTCACCTCATGAGAATTCCTCGACACTAGCCAATCCATTATGGCCTTCACCTTTTCCGGGTCCACAAAATTTCCTTCACCCGAAATGATATGACCCAAATAGTGAATCTCTTTATGGAAGAAAGAGCACTTTTACAACTTGCTAAACAACTTGTTCTCTCTAAGGCATGACAACACCACTCACAATTGTTTGTCATGTTCTCTTTCGTTCTTAGAATAGATGAGGATATCATCAAGAAAGACCTACAAAAAGCAGTCTAAGTACTTTCGTAATACACCATTCATGAGGCTCATGAATATGGTTGGTGCATTGTTCAAACCAAAAGGAACTACAATGAACTCGAAATGTCTGAACCGAGTTCGAAAGGCATTTTTAGGAATATCGCCTTCTTTAATCCTTGACTGGTGATAACCTAATCACAGATCAATTTTTGAGAAAATTGTTGCTCCTTTCATCTAATCAAAGAGATCATCTATCTGTGGTATTGGGTACCTAGTCTTCACTGTAGTGCAATTCAAGTTCTTGTAATCTATACACAATTGTAAGGAACCATCCTTCTTCTTGAAAAATATTACTAGTGCACCCAAAGGTAAGACATTGGGCCTTATCAACCCTTATTCAAGTAGTTCCTTCAATTGCATCTGCAACTCACAAAGTTCTGGATTCATCATCCTATATGATATCTTGGAAATTGGCTCCACACTAGGTTTTAGCTCAATGGTGAAATCAAGCTCCCTCTCAGGAGGAAACCCTAGAAACTCTTTCGGAAAAACATCCAAAAATTCTGACAAAATTGGATACTGATCTATAGAGGGTCCCTTCCCTTTATTGAATGCTCCCACTACACATAATTGACAACCTTCCCTCATGCAATGTTTAACCTTCATTGTCGAGATAAAGCATAGAGACACCTTCCTTCGTATACCATGAATCTCTATTGACCTTCCTTCATCGTCTAAGCAAAGCGCACTGTTCACGAAAAAATCTACCAAAGCTCGATGAGCTTCTAACCAGTCCATCCCAATGATTATATCATACATCCCTAAGGAAACGACATACACTTTTCAACCTAGTAGTGCACACTCCCAGGTCTACAAGACAATTATTGATGCTAGGTCCTACCGCTTTTTTCCCCCCCGAATCCATTTTGACTTGTTTAAAGTCATTGTGCTCATAGGCTTCCAACCCACACTTTTCTAATGCACATGGAAAAATGAAACTATCTATAGCACCAAAATAAAATAAATTTTAACATTGACATGATTTAGCATACCTGATGACTCCACCACCATGGATTGATGTTCTTCTTGGCGGTTATTAACTGCTGCATAAATCTAGTGGCTACTACTTGATCTTCCCATTGAGTCCTTCCCTTCTCTATGTACAAAGCCTTATTGTGACTCTGGGAATTCATGCTGGTAATGGGGTCCTCTGCACCCCCAAAACGTAACACGGGGTGGAACTTGTACACTTCCCTGTGAATACCTATGCAATGAGTTCATTCCCCTGTAACCATTCCCTTACTAACTGCTCCACGAGGAGGTTGTGGAATTGCATGTGTCACTGGTGATGAGTGGGATGTTGCACTCGCTGCCATTGAAATAAATGTTGCAATGAATCTAGGTGTGAGTCTATTTCCATAAGGAGGTGGCATAGAGCTTCCTCCCCTAGAGAAGGTCCTAGGGGCCTTCCCCACGAATCTAGGCGATTGTGGAATAGTTGATCTCATACCTTTGTTTAAGCTCATATTCTCTTCTGCATAACGAGGGTTTTCAACTTCTTCAACTATTGACGATGGTTTCCACATTCACACCATGAACCTTATCTTAGGGTTTAACCCATACACAAAATGTTCTGCTTGATTCTGATCGATATCCATGTATGAGACATACTTTACTAAATTAATGAACATGATTTCATACTCTTCCACAATTTGGTTTCCCTAAATTAGGGCATGAAATGCTCTTACCTGTTGTTCTTCATTGTAAGCTAGAAAATGTTTCCTCTGGAACCTTTCCTAAAAAATATCCCACGAGACAATGTCTGGGGTAAGGAGTAATTTCCTCTCTAGATTATCCCACCAGTTCAAGGCATTGTCCCTCAATTGAAATATCGCTATCTTCACTTTTGACGTGGAAGCATAGTCTCTCAAGGTGAAACATTACATCATTCCTTCCAACCATGCCTCTACACGTTTACTTGCACGTCCCCTGACAAACTCTAAGAGTCTGGTTTTCTATAGTCCTTTAGTAATGTCCCCTGGTGGAGGTCCTTTCTCTGAGTCTCTCGATCCTTATGGGTTACCCTCTCTCTATTGTAGATTTTAACCTTGTACAATATTTTATTGCAAACATATTTTCAATAGAAGAACTTAAAAGATACAATGTAAGATACACACATTACATACATATTTTTCCCCTGGAAACCCAAACCGAGAAAACCAACATATTCTATATTTGTTCATAGTGATACATTGTTTACAATACAATATACATATAGGATCTAGTGACATCCAAAACCCTAACCCAATGAGTCAACAACCCTAATTCCTTAATCAGAAATAGAAAACCATCGACAAAAAAATGTGCCTAAAAAATGCACAACAATGGAGACGAAAATCGAGGAGACACGAAAATAGAGGCAAAAATGTGACATGTTTCCCGAGGCAAAAAAAAAATTCTCAAGGGCATTTCGCCCGAACCCCCGCACAAGGGGGCCTAGCGGTCGTGCCTCAAATCCCCCTGTGCTCCCAACACAACATAACAAACCCTAAAACTAGTCGTGCAAAGAATATAACACATACCCAACATTCGCCCACTTGTTGTTTTCTTTGCATACAGGGGGTTACAGGGTTACGTAGTCAACAATCCAGGGAAAAAATGCCCATGGATCCTCTACACCAAGATAAATTCTCAGTGGTCACATATTTTGTTAATGAATTTGCAACATTCTTCAAAGTGTCCACCTTCATCAACAACACTTTCTTTTCTTCAACAATGTCTCTCACAAGTAATATTGGATATCAATATGATTTTTCTTTGAATGATAAGTCGGGTTCTTAGCCAGAAAAATTGCACTCTGACTATCACAGCCTATCCTTACAAATTGTTGTACAAACCCAATACCTGAAAACAATCTTTGTAACCATACTTCTTCCTTACTTGCATGAGTGAGTGCCATGTATTCAACTTTTGTAGTTGAAAGTGCCATTACAACCTGTCTTTTTCTCATCCAACTGATTGATCCTCCAAATAGGATAAACACATACCCGCTTGTAGATCACCTACTATCCATATCTCCAGCCTAGTCTGCATCCACAAAGCCATGTATGTCCAACACTTTATCCAATATTGGTCTTCCTTGGTAGTACAATCCATAGCTCGCAGTGCCATGAAAATACCTGAAAAATCCTTTTTACTGATGTCCAATGCTCCTTCCCTGGTTTTGACATATGCCTCTCAAAATTCGCACTGCATGTGCAATGTGCGGTCTAGTACAAACCATTTCATACATAAAACTTCCAACTGCACTCACATATGGAATACAATACATGTTCTGCTCCTCTTCATGTGTCTTGGGACACTGTTCCGTAGATAACTTTACACCAACAGGAATAGGGACCTTGACCGACTTACATTCATGCATATTAAACCTTTGCAATATTTCCTCAACATATTTTCTCTGATTTAACTAGAGTTTCCTCTTTTTCCAATCTCTTTTAATTTCCATTCCCAAAATGAAATTTGAAGCACCAAGATCCTTCATGTCAAATTTAGAGGACAACTGAGTTTTCACATTTTGGATAATCTCCTTGTTGTTTCCTATCAACAACATGTCATCCACATACAAGACCAAATAAATCAAATGATCACCAATTAATTTAAAATACACACATTGATCCTCTTTTCTTCTTGTGAAGCCAAGTCCCAACATATAAGTATCAAATTTTTGATAGCACATCCTTGGTGATTGTTTTAAACCATACAGGGACTTTTTCACCTTGCATACCAGCTCCTTCTTTCCCTTCACATCAAAGCCTTCTAGCTGCTTCATATAGATTTCTTCTTCTAGATCCCCATGTAGGAATGTTGTCTTCACATCCATCTGTTCTACTTCAAAATCAAATGAAGTAGTAACAGATAACATAAATCTTATAGAAGTTAACTTGGAAACAGAAGAAAAAATATCACCAAAATCAATTCCCTCAACCTGGGAATAGCCCTTTGCTACTAATCGAGATTTATATTTCTCCACTTTGGCTTCTACATTTAGCGTCTTTTTAAATACCCATTTTCTACCAATGGGATTTCTTCCAGTCAACAACTCCACTAGATCCTAAGCCTCATTCTTATACCAGGCTGCCATTTCTTCATCCATGGCCTTTTCCTAGAGCTTTTCATCCTCTGAATCCACTGCCTCCCTAACAGTTCTAGGATCATCATTAGTAATATACAAAGAAAAATTTGAACGAAAATCATATGGAGTATATCTTTCCGGTAGCCTTCTTTCTCAAATTGATCTCCTCAATACTGGAGTATGATGATCATCTTCTTCGGATTCATGTTCTTCTGTAGAGTCTAATTCATCATCCTTTAAATCAAACTCTATTTTCTCTAGTTCTTGTTTACTTGGTAGGACTTCTTGTTTAAGAACATCCTTCATTTCTCTAAATACCACATCTTGACTATACACAACCTTCTTAGTTTTGGGTTCCAAAGCTTATAGCCTTTGAGACCATATTTATACCCCATAAAGATACACTTTTTACCCTTCTTATATAGATTACTCTTGTTTTCCTTTGGAACATGAACATAGCTTCACAACCAATTACCTTGAGATGTGTGAGAGAAGGTTTATTACCAGTCCATACCTCTTGTGGAGTCTTGTCGTCCAACGCTAATGAGGGTGATTTGTTACCAGGTAACATGCAGGACCCACTGCTTCTACCCAAAATTCTTGCCCTAACCCGAAACCACTGAGCATGCACCTTGATTTTTCCATCAACGTCCTGTTCATCCTTTCTACAACTCCATTCTGCTGAGGTGTATATGGAGTAGTCTTCTTCCTTTCTATACCGCATTTCCTACATAATTTTTTAAATTCATTCCCACAAAACTCTCCGCAATTATCTGTACTCAACACCTTAATTGTTTTCTCTGTTTGATTCTCAACAAGAGCCTTAAACTCTTTAAACTTGTCAAATACTTCAGATTTCTTCTTGAGGAAATATATCCAATTATTCCTCGAGAAGTCATCTATAAATGAGACATAGTACACAAATTTTCCCAATGATGGAACTGACACAGGTCCAAACACATCACTGTGAACTAGCTTTAAAATTCCTTCTGCCCTCGTTGCACCAGAGGGGAATCTTACCTGACTCTACTTCCCATATACACAATGTTAATAGAAATCAAAATCCAAAGATAAGTTAGACATACCTTCAACCATACATTTACCATGTAGTAGTTGAAGACCCATCTCTCTGATATGTCACAGTCTTTGATGCCACAACATAACCTTTTCTCCAGAGACTGTAGGAGTTCTTTCTTCTTCAACTCCAATATCAGGAACAATGGAACTATTACACCCATCGCTAATCATTATTCCTTGCATATTATACAGAGTTCCAAACAAAACTCCCTTTAGCAACACCATTGCTCCTTGAACCATCCTGCAGGTTTTCTTTTCAAATATTCCTTTTACCCCTGCATCATCCATTTTGCTTACATAAAACAAATTTCTGGCCAATCATGGGATGTGAAAAACACCAAGTAGTGTTATAATCCTTCCATCTATGAGCCTCAACTTGAATTTTCCTCAACCTATGATTCTGGTAGTCGATTCATCACCTAGGAAAACATACCTCCATCATACCTTTCATATTCACAGAACCACTCCTTGTGGGGAGTCATATGAAATGATGCACCTAAGTCAACCAACCATGCCTCATGATCTACATGTGTTCTTGAAGAAGACAAGTACACATCCCCTCCTTCTTCCTTGGAGGTATTTTCTTCTGTAGAAGGAGAGTCTTCATATCCATTATTTTTCTCAACTTTGGATCTACACTGCTTCTTGTAGTTCCCTTCCTTTCCACATCTACAACATAACTTTACAAAATTTCTAGGAGACTTATATCTTCCCTTAGACTTAGATCGTCCACTTGAGGACTTAGATCTATTTCTTTCCTAGGAGCATCCTCTTGCAAATAATGCATCTGTGTTCTATCCTTCCATGTTCTTCCATCTCATCTCCTCCAACAACAAGGATGAGACCACTTCACAAAACTTCAAGGAAGTTGTATTACTACCTATGGCCACAACCGGACTATCCCACGAGTCTGGTAAAGACAACAATAAACTGATACACTTATCTTCATCTAAAATTTTAATCTCAATAGATACTAACTGACTTACCATAGTATTGAAGGCATTCAAATACTCTTACACTGAGTCTCTATATCTCATCCTCAGGTTATACAAATTATTTCTCAGGAATAACTTATGTAATAGGGACTTAGACTGATGCAACTTCCCCAACTTATCCCATAAATCTTTGGCTGTAGATTCCTCTGGCACATTCAGTAATATTGAATCTGAGAGACACAGTCGAATTGTGCTCTTCACCTTCCGATCCAACCTTTTCCAGTCATATGTTGAAGTTCCTGTAAGTGCAGTACCTAGATCCATTGTGATCCATTGATCTCTGTCCACCAACAGATCTTAAATCTTGAGCTTCCACAACTCAAAAAATTTCCTATTAAACTTCTCGATCTCTATTTTCAAATTGCTCGCCATTCCTTTTCACCTGAAAAATCAATACCACAGATCTCCCATTGTAACAAGGATTATCACAACCCCGAGCCAAAAACTTGACCATAAAGGCGTCCCCCTGAAGCCAAAATAGCTCTGATACCAAAAGTAGATTTTAACCTTGTACAATATTTTATTGCAAACAAATTTTCAATAAAATAACAAAAAAGATACAATGGAAAATACACACATTAGACAGAGAATTTTCCCCTGGAAAACCAACATATTCTATATTCATTCATAGTGATATATTATTTACAATACAATATACATATAGGAGCCAGCGACATCCAAAACCATAACCCAATGACCTGTATTAGTTAACAAGCCCAATTCCTTAACTGGAAATAGAAAACCATCGGTAAAAACCAAGTGCAGAAAAATTGCCCAACAATGGACATGGAAATCTAGGCGACATGAAAAACGAGGCAAAAATGTGACATGTTTCTCGAGGAAAAACAAATTTATCGGGGGCAACGCATAACATACACTCACGCTAGTCGTGAAAAAAATATAACAAATACCTAACACCGATGGCGGGGGATTCACTTCCACATCTATTGACTGGCATCCCTTTAACGTCTCATTAATCGCCTCCAAAGATCGCAATATGAAAGCTAGCTCGGGAGATGGTGGTTGTTATAGCAAGATTTGCCTCACCCTATGCAATATTGCACAAAAGGCATTTTTCCATTCCCCCGTGCAAACTTATCATCCTTGTTTGTAAAATCCAAGCCAAAAATACATATTTTTCCACATGTACGCATCTTGCCTACTATACAACATGCGTATACACAGGATGCTCCACTACAACCCGCGTACATTGGGATTTGTGTCAGTAAATGAAAATTATTGTCAGGTTTCCATGTCACGATAGGAGATCTATGATCATTGGCCTTCCATATAATGGAAACCTTCTTAATCAACCCTTCAGTTCCATTTTCAAGGCTATAAATGGGCCAATTCTGAGCTATGGAAAAGAAGAGAAATGATTCAACTTTGAGAGAAAATTTACTCTGGAGAAATTATTTACTTCATATTGATTCTGCATCCCTTTGTCCTTTAAGTCTGAACACAATGTTCAACCACCAAGCTCTTCCCTTATTGATTGAGAACCTCATTGTTTCTCTCTTATGAGATTTCCTTTGGTGGAGGATTGAAGTGGTGGAGGCCTAGCTGGAAGGAACTTAGTTTCTCGGTTTCAAACCGTGCAGACACAGAAGTCTGTAATATTTTCACTTCTGCTGATCATTTATTAAATAAATACTCCTTTCCCATCCAATTGATATCTTTCAAATATATTGAGTTATTATCCATGGGCGTATTTGTTATGTATATTAATGGATCATGCTATCTAATGTGCTAACCTTTTATATTATCACCATATGCTTGCTTTGCTTGGTTGTTGAGAACTAGTTGCAGGTATATATCTTAGGGTCAAAGTGCTCAATGGTGGACTTCATCGAACAT